>PVHX01015686.1:6804-45867 GCA_004024805.1 Geosciurus inauris
GGGGGGGGGGGGGGGGGGGGGGGGGGGGGGGGCTGAAACACACATCGTGAGTGTATTTATGGTAGGCAAGCCAGGAAAAGATCAGAGGGTTCACCGATACTGTTTCCACACTAAGCTTTTACAGAATAAAGTTTTCATTTCTTGTTTGTTTCAGAGAGGGGTTTAAAAGTTTGGGGGAATGGTTTGGGGGGCCTGGTCCATCTGCACTTATGGCAGGCACTGCTTGTCCTTAGCCCCAATGCCAAGTGTGTTTCTAACACGCTCCCAAGGTAACTTGAGGTCCACAGACCACACTGAGAACCAAGGGACCTGAGCGTGGAAATCGTGTGTGTGGTAAAGTGTTTCATGGCTTTGCACAAGGGAGGTAATATCGTTTGTGAACCTGCGGGCTCGGCCTAAGTTAGGGTCAAAGGTTAAACATACAGAAGACACAGTGGTCCTTCCAGTCACTGTCTCCTTCTCTCAAGACGTGCCAAGCACCCTCTCCCCTTTCCAGACTCGGCAGCTGGTTTTCAACGAGACTTCACAGTGAGACTACCCGTAAAATACAGCAAAACAGGCCTGGACTGATGGCTACATTATTAATTTGATGTAAAACAACAGGATTATTTGCATTTTGAGTGCCACACATTTTCATCTCCCTAACAAGAATTCCTGTAGTTAGCAGGTTTTATTCTACGACAAACTTTTTAATTGGTTAGGACTTAACATATGTTAATTCTAAATCATCAAAGCAGCTTTAATTGGTGTTCCAGGAGTGGAATCCATTCTGCTACTCAAACACACTCACCTCTTAAGCCATTCAGAAGCCGGTTTGCTGTCACTGCACTTCCAGTGCCCTGGGTTTACAGGCTCTGCTCTAACCACAATAAAGACAGTGAAGTCAAGAACAGGCAAATCTCCAGTCAAAGATCTTGACCTTTGGGAGAAGCTCTGAATACCTAAAAAGCATCTCGGATGCTGTTATGAGCTCAAGTGTGTCCCTCCCATCCTGCAGGCTGCCGTCCTAACCCCCAGGTGCTCAGCAGGGGACTATGTGGAGACAGGGCTGCGAACCAGGCAACTGAGGCAAAGGGATGTCATCAGGGTGGGTTTCCTTCCACTACCACTAAGAGGAGAAGAGGACACAGACATGCAGAGGGAACACCCTGGCAGGACACAGGAGAAGATGCCATCGGCAAGCCCAGGAGGGAGCCTCAGGAGAAGCCAACTCTGCCACACCAGACGTCAGCCTCCGGAACTTGAGAGAGAACTCTCTTACTGAAGCTCTCCAGTCTGCGGTATTTTGTTGTGGCAACCCCAGCAGATGAGTACAGCTGTTTTCTGCTTTGATTTTCACTTCAGAGTGATGTACAGCCCCCCCACGATTCAGGAGAGGATGCTCTATCCACACTATTTACCATCAGCATTACTATCAGAAATGCGGGGCCACAGGAAAGGCCCTGGTGAGTGTTGAAAGGCCTGGGCACAGCTACCAAATTACCTTGCTCTCC
The DNA here is from genome assembly GCA_004024805.1 of Geosciurus inauris. Lineage (NCBI taxonomy): Eukaryota > Metazoa > Chordata > Mammalia > Rodentia > Sciuridae > Geosciurus > Geosciurus inauris. The sequence continues at coordinate 8,298 of PVHX01015686.1, forward strand.
ATACTCAGTGATGGGAATTTTCTGCATCAACACTGGCATCTCTATGACAGCTAGACTATGCCACAGCGGGACAATCTGAAGCCCACCTAGGTTTAAATGTTGGTGCTGTCATTTAATTAGCTATATGACATCTGATTTTACCCTCTCCCATCTGTAAAATGGGTGTCTCTCATGGAGCTGTGGTAATGATTCAGTGGGATAATGTATTTCCCAGACTCTGTCTGGCTCTCTTCTAGCACATACTGATGGCTGCTTGCCTAGTATTAGGTTTATCAGGCAAAATCTCCCTCTCCTATGGACAACTTCAGCAGCCAGACAGGACACTGAAAGAGGAAAGCAAAAGACAGAACAAACTGACACTTGTACTTTTAAACATGTTCGTGTTAATCCGAATCATACAGAAGTTCATTTGTTCATGAATCTTCAGATGGGAGATGAAGCCATTTCTCTGGGTGCTCTGCTAAATGGAGTTCCATTGTGTTTTCAATATGAACTACACTGTGATGCATGAAGAACTTTCAGTATGCGCTTCTTTAAAGAGGATCAAGAACTGAAAGACAGCTGGAAAACAAGCTGAGTGCAGAGCCTCCTAATATTTTTATAAGCTCTTTCCCTCCTGGACTTCACACAGTAGGAATATTTTTTTAGTGCAGTGGTTCTCAAATGCTAGTATGCTCCAGAACCACAGATTTCTGGGCCTGAACCCCAGTTTCTGAGTCAATAGGTCTGGGTGGAGCCCAAGAACTTGCATTTTAGACAATTTCGGAGAGGATGCTGATGCTGCTGAATGTGGGAAACAAACTCTCGAGAGCTCACCTCCCCTGATTCTTCCACAGAAAGTACAGTTTTCTGTATTCATAGTTCATCAATTGTACAATATTTAATTAAATTCCATAACTTATGGACAGAGCCATAGTTTTTTGATTCATGTGAGTGTATGTTTTTGTTTGTTTCGTTGTTTTTGCGGTGCTGGGGACTGAACTCAGGGACTCATATATGCTAGGCTAGCACTCTACCACTGATGCACCTGCCCAGCCTTATTTATTCATTCATTCATTTATTTGTGTATTCATTTATTTATTGGTACTGAGAACTGAATCCAGGGTGACTTTACCACTGAGTTCCATCCCCAGTCCTTGTAGGGGTTTTTTTGAGACAAGGTCTTGCTAAATTGCTGAAGCCAACTTTTAGCTTGCAATCCTCCTGCCAGCTGGTATCAGGTGTACGCCACGCCCTGCACCACTGATTCCTTGGTAGCTCATCCAGTTGGGGTGGACATGGACATTGGGCCCCACCATGGTCATCAGTTGGCATGTGTTACAGAAAGAATAGAGAGAACTAGTTAATGCGGTCCACTGGTAAAGGGGGGTCTGTTAAGATACCTTCAACAGCATTAAGTTGATGCTTTTATCTTTCCTGCATGTACCCAACACAAAGGAGGAAAGGATCATGAGACAGACATGTGGTTTCTAATAATCTCATGCCTATTAGATTTTTCTCTTTACTGGGTATCTCACACTTTAACTATGTGACTCTATAGGATGACCAATCTGGCTTTAATTTGCAGGTATAAAAATCCCCTGCTGAGGGCCGGGGTTGTGGCTCAGGGGTGAAGTGCTTGCTTGCCCAGCATGCACAAGGCCCTGGGTCCAACTCTCAGCCCTTTAAAAAAAAAAAAAATCCCTGTTGAGACTTGACACCTGAGCCTTACTGCCTTGACCCTTGACCTCTGACATCCTCTGAGAAATCACGCTGTAATTTATGACTCAATATTTCTTGTCATTCTAGCTTGCTTTTAAAACCCCACCCTGTTTTCCAGGAGTTTCACTGACTCCCACACTACAGTCCTGTATGTGCCACCACAGGACAGTGAGACTTGCTGAGCCCCAAACTCATTTCATTCAATTAAGTCACTAGCATACTGGCCAGAACACAAGTCGCTGTCCTCCATCATCTCCTGGGCATGCACTTGCACTGATAAACCAAGGAGAGAGTAACCAATTCTGACTACTTTCCAAGACCCCATGAAACAGACGCATCTGCACCCACATAAGCAGGAAGCCAAGGATCAAGGTAGTTGCCACCACCCCTAGCCTCACTCCTTCCCAAACCTAGTCCCCTGTAGAAACCACCATCACTGGCAGCAGAACCTCAAAGATATTACAAAAAACCAAAAAAAAAAACCAAAAAAACCAAACCAGCCAACCAACCTAGGAATTTGGCTCAATTTCACTTACAAAGTCTAAAGAAAACTATCTAACTTATTTATAAAATATAAACCCTCATGATTTTTACATGACTTGTTTTGTGCTTGAACAAAAGAAATGAAAAATATAAACAAAAAATTATTAGTAAACAAAATTGGTATATTGAAAGAAAATCCAAATAATCTGCCATGAAGTAGAAGAGTCCACAAGAATTTGGCAAAGGTACTACCTATAAGATCAGTATGTACTGTAAAAGTCAACGAATAGTATTTTTAAGCTACAAGAAAAAGCTCAGAAAATGCAACTTATAATGACCGTCTGCAGGTATTCACACTATTGGGGACCACACAGCAATGAGAATGAACGTCTACAAATCAATGACCACAAAATAACCCCGAGCCAAAGAAGCAAGTGAGACACAGGAGAGGGAACACTGTGACTCCACTTATGTACAGCACCAAACAGGCCAAACTAGACCAGGGCTTCAGGAGTCAGGGCCAGCAGCGGTGGGGGAGGGGGGCGGGGGGGGACGGGACGGGACACTGAGGGAGTAACAAGAGGATGAGGAGGGAGACTTCCAGGAAGTTGTTCGTCTTCTCCATCCGGGAGCTGGTGTTTAGTTTGAAATTTCAGCAAGCTGGACACTTACATAGATTGAAAAATGTATGTGTCATATTGTACTTCAATAAAAATTTTAAAGAAACCACTTAAAATTGTAAAACAAAAACAAAACCCTCCCCCCCAAAACAAAAGACAGAGAAAGAAAGAAAATGTGCTTAGGTACAAATCCAACAAAAGACATTTAAGAAGTTTACAAAGACTTTTTTCATATAAAATTTTTATTGTTGAAGAAGATCAAAGTAAACCAAGTGATATACCACATGCTTGGATCAGAAAATCTAACACTGTAAAGATACCAGTTCTTGGGCTGTGGTTGTGGCTCAGCGGTAGGGCGCTCGCCTAGCACGTGCGAGGCACTGGGTTCAATCCGCAGCACCACATAAAAATAAATAAATGAAATAAAGGTATCATGTCCAACTACAACTAAAAAAATATTAAAAAAAAAAAGATATCGGTTCTTTGTACATTGGAACGTACACCCAATGCAATCCCAACCTTACTTATTTTTGGCAGCACTGGGGATGTAACTCAGGGCCTCCTGCATGCTCCCTCAAATGAAAACTGCAAGAACAACCAAGCCATCCCTACAGCAGAATGCCATGGGGAAATTGGCCATACTGTCACCAGCGATTCAGACCACATAGCTCTGCCTCAGGGATAGACATACAAAACACTGAACTAGAACAGAGCTGGAAAAGTGATCCTCGGGTATTTGGAACCTGGTATGACAGGACCAGCATGACAGATGAGTGGGAAAGGCAGGACTATTCAATAAGCAGTGCTAGGGCCATACAGGGGGAATGAATGCCCGCCTCACACCAATTGTTAAAAATCAATTTCAAGGACTTAAATGTGAGATGTTAAGCTTTAATACATTTATTTATTTATTTATTTATTTATTTATTTATTTATTTATTTAGGTACCAGGGATTGAACTCAGGGGTACTCGACCACTGAGCCCTATTTTGTGTTTTATGTAGAGACAGAGTCTCACTGAGTTGCTTAGCACCTTACCGTTGATGAGACTAGCTTTGAACTCGCGATCCTCCTTTCTCAGCCTCCCAAAGTGCGGAGATTACAGGCATGCACCACCATGCCCAGCGAGCTTTAATACTTTTATAAGTATATATAAGTTTATTTTTCTGCTCAGGATTGAACCCAAGGCCTCATGCACGCTAGGCAAGTGCTCTATAGCTGAGCTACAAACTGGCACCCTAACAAACTATTTAAGGCATCAATCTTTTTTGGGGGGCCGGGTTGCTGGAGATTGAACCCGGGGAGCATTGTGCGTGAGGGGCAAGCAACTGAGCTATATCCCCAGCCCTAAGACATCGATTGTAAAAGATAACTTTTAGCATGTTTTAAACCAGAGCTTCTTATAATAATAAAAAAAATTAAGCCAAGAAAAAGAAGAAACCACAAACTAAGGAAAGATACTTGCACATGTCAAGAAATTAATATGAACACTCTGTAAGTGAATCCTTCGAATCAATTAGAAAAAGGCAGAAAGTCAGCAGAACGGTCTGAGAGAGGGCATCTTACAAATGAAATGAATCAAACAAAAGAAACAAATGAATATCCAATAAACGTATAAAAAGATAGACAGGGCTGGGATTGCACCTCAGCAGTAGAGCGCTTGCCTCGCATGCGTGAGGCCCTGGGTTCGATCCTCAGCACCACATACAAGGCAATAAAATAAAAACATTGTGTCCATCTACAATTAAAAAAATATTTAAAAAAATTTTTTTTAAAAAAATAAAAATAAAAAATAAAAAGATAGACAAATCTTATTAGTACTTATGAGAGAAGGGCAAACTCAATATCAAACTGTTCTACATGCTCCAAATCAGCCAACATTTTGGAACCTGGTAAGCAGTGTCATTACTGTCTTCTACTAGTGGTGCTGTGACCACTAATGTTTTCACAGAAAGGCGGTCCAGCTCCTCGTGCACACACTCTATGGCCCAGCAACCCCAGTGTGCCCAGCAGCATCATTCAGAAAAGCCCCAAACTGGAAACTACCCAAATGTCCATCAACAAGGGAAGGACAAATTTTCATATGTTCCCACGATGGAATATGACACCATAGCAACTGTGACTGCAAGGACAGGCAACCACAGGGACAAATGAATCTTCCTGACGAGGGAGACTGGGAAGCATCTGCACAACTAGCTATCTAGAACCAAAGTTCCTCAGGCTGCTCTCTCAGGATGGGTCAATTGTATTGTGTGTAAATTTACATGTCACTAAAGCAACTGGAAAAGCAGATGAGCAAATGAAGTGGGGAAGTGCAAGGAGTATACATTTATAAAAAATCAAAATCGAACATAAAATTAAATGCAATTAAATTATAAAGAAAATTATAGAAAAGAAAGATTCAAAATCCAGGATAGTTCTTTCCTTTCACAGGGACAATGGAAAACAGAGGGAATGAATAAAGCCATAAGAGACAAAAGGTATGAGCTGGTTAGGGACAGAGGGTACTGACTTTTTATCTTAACCATCTAAAAAACAGACTATTGACTCCTTTGCTAGACATGCAATATTTCAAAAATGTTAAAAATAAATTTAAATGGTTCCATTTTAGTGAAACGAATTTAAAGAAAACAAATTTCTCTGAGCAAAGTTTGATAAGTAATAATTAATGTTGGCTACTTTGTTTTATTTCTAGATTCCTTCTTTTTTTTTAATATTTATTTTTTAGTCATAGGTGGACAGAATATCTTTATTTATATGTGGTGCTGAGGATCAAACCCAGTGCCTCACACATGCTAGACGAGCACGCTACCACTGAGCCATAACCCCAGCCCCTCTAGATTCCTTCTTAACTTCAAAATTCCAAAACTCTGTTTTAAATTTTCTGTATTTGGTAATATTCTTAGGAAATAAACCCTTAATTATACCCACTCTCAGAAAGTTCAAATAATAAATCATATATATATATTTCTACAAAGAGAGAATGATAGAGCAAATGCACCAAACGTTTAAAATGTGCACGTCTGCTCTTCTGACAACTTGACACTTTTTTCCAAAAGTTAAAAAAAAAAAAAAATTAAAAACCATGTTGCCCAAAGGGAGACTAAGAACTCAGGGTGAGAAACATCACTTGGTACTGAGAATATTCCTTTGCTTCTCCCCTTTTCCTGCTCTCCCTCCAACTAGCCTGAGCAGGAGGTGCTAGAATGGCCAAGCATCAGAACACGCTCCACTCAAAAGGGTCATTATTAAACTGTGCTGGGTTAAAATTAACTGTCATCAACTGTCAAGTAGCTTCACCAAAAGTAGTGAGCCTGTCTGATGGAGGGATACCAAGGATTCACAAATTTCTGAATAAAAAGAATATTGTCTTCTCTGGGGAATAGAAACTACGTAGAATCAAATATCTCCCAACTTCAGGAAATCAATTCACCTTTTCAACATAATATATTTTTCTTATTCCGTGGTACTGGGCATTGAACCCAGGGCCCCACTGTAGATTTTCTAAAATGAAGTAAGTTATGGCTGCGTGCACACTGAAGGCAAATATTTTAGTTCCCAAATCTGACACAAAGTATTGACCACCTGCCGCCTTTTTTTTTCTTTTTTTCTTTTTTTTTTTGGTACCGGGGATTGAACTCAGGGATACTCAACCACTGAGCCACATCCCCAGCCCCATTTTGTGTTTTATGTAGAGACAGGGTCTCACTGAGTTGCTTAGCGCCTCGCCGTTGCTGAGGCTGGCTTTGAACTCGCAATTCTCCTGTCTCAGCCTCCCTAAGTGCTGGGATTACAGGCTTGAGCCACCGCGCCCAGCTAACCTGCCGCCTTTTTTGGGGGGAGGGGGTGGGTGCCGAGAATTGAACCCAGGGGCACACTGTCACTGAGCTACATCCCCAGTTTTGTTTTTTGTTGTTTTGTTGTTGTTGTTGTTTTGTTTTGTTGGTAGTTGTAGATGGACAGCATGTCTTTTATTTATTTTTATGTGGTGCTAAGGATCAAACCCAGTGCTTCACACGTGCTAGGCAAGCACTCTGCCACTGAGCTACAGCCCAGTCCCCCGCCCCAAGCCCCTTTTTTTAGTTTTAAGACAGGATCTCACAAAGTTGCTGAGGCTAGAACTTGCCATCCTGGCTCAGCCTCTCCAGGTGCTGGGATTACAGGTTTGCGCCACCACACCTGCTCTTCACTTCCGATGTGGTACAGAGGAGCTGTGCAAGAGCAGGTGAACGCAAGCTCTTTGAAAGCCAACTCCACCCACAGATATTTTTCAACTAATGATAAGCAGGTTTTTGCATTCTTTGCAACATTATGTTCAAAATGAATATACAAGTCACGTGTACAATACACAACATGACCTAAGGAAAAATAAGACCAGATTAGAGAGGTATGTACACAAACCACCTCAAAGGAGGTGCTAAAACTCGCCTGCCACACACCACAGCTCCCTACAGGTTTGCATTAGTCTCCTCTGAGTCAAAAAACACTCTGCACAGAAAAATTTATCATGCCCTGGTGTACCATGATATAAATCTTTTAGGAAAAAGTCACCAGAGTGTACTATAGCTCACTGATAAGTTAATTACTAGTGAGACGAAGCACGTGACTGAGGGCTCTGGGAGAGGCTCTGCTTAATATTTCTTATAGTAACCACAAAGGCCTTTCTGCTGTGAATTAAAACCACCCACAACATTTTAATTCCTACTACTGAGTGATCAGAGAAATAATAGGTAGCTGCTGATATATTTTGCACTTAATATAAACAGCAGTGACAGCCTGCAGACCTTGACTGGATGTGGGTTATCTGAATGTCTTCTGTTGTTAGCGCAGGCCTGAGGAAAGGAAATGGGGAGGCAGCAGGAAAGACGGAAACAAAACGGTCCAAACAAAACTATGAAATACACCTGACACCAGTGTTCTTAGCTTTCAGCAGGTGTGGGAACCTTTAAAATTTTGACCAAATGCATGAATGAGCTCTCACCCCCCGGGAAGCACACACGGACATACCGTTTTACATTTAATTTCAGGGCACTTGCTGACCCAGTTTAAAATGGCCTGCACTACACAGAGTGCCATAACATTGCACATAAGGTGAAAAAGTGAGAGCCAACTGAAGCTTTTGTGCCTAACGAATAATAAACCATCCGGCCAAAATGAATCACAGTCAAGAGACGACAAACAGCACTGCGGGCTTTGACAGCAATAATTACAATGGTTCTTGCATTCATAAAACTCACTGATGAACTTCCGTGATATATTTCCTACAAAAGGCAGTCCCAAACTTATGTCAGCCAGCTCCCTTCCTCTTAAACAAAGACTTGCTCGAAGACAATTATTAATTACAACCAATTTACTGGGCTTTCACAGTGCAAGTCTGCTGAAAACAAAAACAAGTGACCCAAATAGTTCTCCCAGGATGTAGTCTGCAGCATGCTGCGGCAACGGTTTAACTTCACCCTCTTCGGCTGTGATCTTGTTCAAATGTAAATTACATCTGGCGTGGCTCCGAGTGTGCAGTTTCCGATCTTTTCTGTTGATCTCCATAAATACAAATTTACAAATCTCTGCTTCCTTGCTTATGAGTAAAAAAAAGAAAGAGCTGAGAACAAGCTGATTCGGTTTTAACAAACAAGAGGGGATTTGAACAAATCTGAGTGCAAACTTTATATTTGATTAGAGGGACAGAAGATTAAAAGTATAATTACTGAAATGCATTTGCAGCTATAAAATGAGTTTTTAGTGGATTACCAAGTAAAACTCCATGATTATGGATTTAACTGGTCAAATTTACCTTACTCTTTAGAACCAGCGGATACAGAACACACAAGGAAGCACACGCTGCTTTCTTACGCCCTATTTGCTGGATAAGTGCCCTACCGAATTCAACAAAAGCATCATTTATTCAACAGTTGAGAATTTGACAAAATTACAAAGCAATAACTAATCTCTCAATCTTAGGAATTTGCCTTTATTTGTCTAATAGTCCTCAAAGACACTTTTTTATTGTACCTAAAAACATCCTAACAAAACAAAAAAAAAAAAACAAGGATACTTAAAAATAACCTTTAACCAACCACCTAAAAAACCCTCTAATTACTAAAAGACTTTTAAATTGCTTAAAAATTTTAAATTTCTTAAAATAATCTCTCAGACGAAATGCCACGGATTGCAAAAGACTGGATGTATGGAACACAGCCACGAAAGCACTCCTAAGGAGTCTGCGTAACTGCAACGCTTTGCCAAGTGGCCACTTGCTCATGGGAGAGCTCGGCGTCGGCTGAGATAAGATGTAGTGCACCCTCCTTAGGATCTTCCTGAGTGGCCAAGCCAGGAGCAGAACCACAACCTGCTTTTGTTTAAACATGACAAGAACAAAAACTCTATCCTAGAATTCATCAACAAGCAACCTATTTTCTCCATTTTTGAAACTTTCGGATTACTAACAGGATGATGTGTCATGGGGACCGTTTCCACTCGCACCTGCACATGTAGCCAAATCTTCCTTGTCGTTTCCACAGATACACTTGAACACGTGCTGTTCTTGAACACATAGGACAACAACATACATTCACTACATTATACGTAAGGCAAAAAATAACCATTTCTGGGTTGAAATTTATCTTTCTTCAGTACACCAATGGAACTCATCTTAAAGATCTGGCTGTCTGGATAAGATAATAGCCAGGAAAAATTCCTGATTTACAAAACCAAAGAAGCTGTGAGCTGAGTAGATCACCTGGCAACTCTGTGTTGTGACTCCTGGCAAAGTCCTGGGATCAGCCTGTACCCGCTCAGTGAAGTTTGTTTCCCGGCATTAACTTGTGTGGTGATTCATGCCAATTTGGTGTTCATATATCTTCACTATTGCCAAAATACAAGCAAATTCATTCACCATGTCAAACATCGTCTTTTAGACCCAAAGCCAATGTTTCTTTCGCCCCAGTGCATTTTATTTTTTATTTTGACAGAGTCTTGCTAAAAGCTAAAGAGCTCAAGAGGTCAGCCTGGAACTTCAAGGGATGGAGACTGCTCTCTCCTGTGGACAGGTTGGCCTGAAAAGACTGCCACAGTTTCCAGACAATAAATGCAATTTTTAAAAAATCTGTTAACTTTGCTTTAAATCTTACAGTCTGCCAACTTGAGGGCGGCCAGTAACGTGAGCTGATAGGTTCACAGTACAAGGCTCTGCTCCAAGCACTTGGGCATTAAGAGGCTAGGACAGGACCTGCCCAGAGCCACACAGGGGTATGTGGAAAAGCTGGGACTTAAGCTCAGACCCACTGACACCAGGGTCCATGCCTTAAATCACTGCTTTTTACTAACCTTAAAAATGGGTCCATTGCAAAGAAGGTCCAGGAAAGTCCAGTGTGGACACACTTTTTCAAAGAGTATGTGGCTGAGGGCCACCTGCCTTGGCCCTTCCTTTTCAAATTAAAGGTATTTCTTTTTTTTTTTTTTTTTGGTACTGGAGATTGAACTCAGGGGTACTCGACCACTGAGCCACATCCCCAGCCCTATTTTGTGTTTTATTTAGAGACAGGGTCTCACTGAGTTGCTTAGCCCCTCGCCGTTGCTGAGGCTGGCTTTGAACTCGCGATTCTCCTGTCTCAGCCTCCCTAAGTGCTGGGATTACAGGCGTGCGCCACCACACCTGGCTTCCTTTTCAAATTAGGTACCAAAAAGTTTTATCCATCATGTACTTTGTGCCTAGCACTCTAAGAACGGCAAGATGGAAAGAGGAAATCGAAGGCAGGATCCCAATAGAAAAGAAACGTGCTGCCTAACTTGAGAGACAAGGTGTGCCTGAATGAAGCAGTAAAGGTGGTGTGAGCTCAGCATAATATTTATCACAATATTTAAGACAGGAGGGGCACGGTGTGACAGCCAGATGGACAAAGTTGGTTGGGGTTTTCCCTCTTCACATTGTTATTAAGTTTCATATCACAGTGGCTCCACTGCTTTTTCAAAAAGCTTTAAAAGAACCTACCTGATTGGATCAGCCTCCCTCCAGAAAACATTTGCAGTGGTGATACATCTGTAAAGCTCTCTCAAGCCATGCTACCCCAACAGCTTTCCATCTGTGAACCTAAAACACTACAGAGAGCTCTTCCTGTGACACACACCTGCCTCTACCAGCCCTGTGCTTCCGACCACAAGTCACAACCACACCAGCACAGGGAAAGATTTCCCAAAGAACAATCATCCACCTTTCCAATCACCTGTCACTTGTCTTTGGTGACATCAATGTCATCTACCATAGCTCCAAGGCCACCAAAACAAACTCCTCCTAAGACACAGGAGGGGCTTACAAAGAACTTCTCCAATAATTTTTCTCTGGTCTCCCATTCCTCTCAACAGAAATTCTTCTTCTAACAACTTTTTGGAATATCAACATTTGCAGAGGGTGTTCTGGAAAGTACACTTGGAACCATGTACCTACTCAGACCTAGACCCACCAGAATTCTGAGTATCTGAAATTACTAAGAAAAAGGTCTATAAATATCCAAATACATAGTTTGTGGCTCATAACATGAGTTCACAAGCTATAAATAGTAAAGATTATTCTCTATAAATGTAGTACAGCTGTTATTTGAATTTTGAAAAGCAGAGACTGCAACAATTGGGCATTCAAAAAGCAATTTCCTTTTTTCCATCAACACTCTTTCTATTTCAAATCAGACAATTTATTCAATTCCTTTACCTTCATTTTGAACATGTGTAATGCGACGTTTTCAATTAATTCCTGGTGTATGATTTACTCTCATACTTAACTTCCACTTACTCCATCTAATAATCCATTGTCTGATGTTTTTATTCATCCAGTCACTAAACTGATGTTCAGCCACCTCTGAAAAATCCAATTACAACGTGTGCAATGCTAACATTTTTGCATCATTATTCCCAAGTATACAATTGCTGTACCTGTAAGCCCCGTACAGCTCACTACTGAAGGAGCTACCTACACCTTATCATTCAATGTTCATTGCCTTCGAGCCGGTTCACAATGACAACCAAGACTGGCAAGATGCTTGAAGCTTTGTTGGTGCTTCTAGAGACCACCGCATTTGTTTCTGTAGGGCCTGCATGGAAAATGCAGCTATACTCATAGGAAACTGTGTATTTTATGTACATTTGCAAACTGCTTTTGATAAATCACGCTACATGATGTTCACGGGCTGCAATACAAAAAGTTCTATAAAATATTCAGTTGCCACCAAAAATAAAGCTCTCAGCATACCAGATGTTTCTCTGTGTGAACACGTAAGAGTCAAGAACTGGAAAGCAGGAGAGGAAAGAATGTATTCTTAGGAAAATAAACAGGGTGGAAACAGGCGGCCAGTGTCAGTAACCCTAAAACAAGGCGACCTCCACACCTTCTGCATCAAGTTGGGAGGGCTCCTCTTGCAGCAGGATAGATAAATTTCAGTTCTAGTAATTACATCTCCACAATAACCTGAAAACAAACAAAAGTCAGAGGCATCTGAAAGCAGATTTCCTCATGCCATCATCAGCTCTCAGTTCCCACCCAGCCAGGAGCACTCCCCGGAGGCCAGGCTGAATTCCATTTGAATGGCAGTTGTGATCCCTCTACTGGTGGGTAAACTTCAGGACATAAAAGTCACCAACAAGGTGGAATCTTTTTTTTTTTTTTGGTACTGGGGATTGAACTCAGGGGCACTCGACCACTGAGCCACACCCCCAGCCCTATTTTGTGTTTTATGTAGAGACAGGGTCTCACTGAGTTGCTTAGCACCTCGCCATTGGTGAGGCTGGCTTTGAACTCGCGATTTTCCTGTCTCAGCTTCCCTAAGTGCTGGGATTACAGGCTTGAGCCACCGCGCCCGGCTCAAGGTGGAATCTTAAGGGCATGAGTCGATGGGAAAATTTCTCTCTAGAAATAAAAAAAAAAAAAAAAAAAAAAGGAAGAAGAAGAAGAAGAAAACATTCCTGAGAGTGCAGAGGCAGGAGAAATAATCTTGGATTTTGCTTGGACTGGAAACCTTAATGAATCTGCCTGTGGACGTGTGGTTGGCTGGCTGAACTCAACAAATGAATTACAACTAAAAATAACAGTGCTAAACTTCAAAACCAAGATGCCTTTGCTGGGCAGCCCAACTCTCCCCAGCAACAACTTTTTCCCTTCTTTATTCTAAATGTGCCTTTATGAATGTGATCAGGCTGGCCAAAACACAAGTGGCCATTTCAGAGTCATGACTTCCGAGGCCACTCCCTGAAAGGACAGCCCTACATCAATTCCAGCTGGAAGGGGGCTACAGGCGGGCCCCTCCCTTTCCCCAGGAACATGCCAGATTATCATCTCTTAAAAGGGACGTGAGACTTTTTTAAGTTGAACATGCTAGGTCACATGCTCTGCTGCTGAGCAGATCCCCGGCCCCAGAAGGACTTTTACACATCAGTACTGAGAAATATACTTCCAGGACAAACAGGAAAAGTGAAGAACAGTGATGTACATCATAGGCTGTGCGTGAGAGCAAAGAAGGCCCCACTGACTTCACTACCACAGAGCTAAGTCAGGGTCCAGGCTGAACACCCAGAGTCTAAATGAAAAGCTTCAAATTCCAAAGACCTTTTTATTTTAAGTGCTAGGGATCAAACCCAGAACCTGTGCATGCAAAGTACACTCTCCACCACTGAGCTACAGCCCCAGCCCCAATCCCAGACTTTCTGAGTGCCAACACGTCACCGTGAGTGGAGATTCCACACCCAACCTCATCATGATGGGAGTCAAAGGGTGCACAAAAAATACTACATAAAATCACCTTCAGGCTGTGTGAATAAGGTGTATATGAAACATAAAGGAATCTGATATTTAGAGTTGGATCTCATTCCCAAGGTATGATATATATGCAAATATCCTCCACATTTGAAAAAATCCGGTATCCAAAACACCTCCAGCCCCAAACATTTCAGATAAGAGATACTCAACCTGAACAGCATGTTTTCCACCTTTTAATATATTTTAGAATTTGGATTCACCTACCAATCAAGAGTTAACTGTTCAATTGGCAACAGTGTCTCCCTGTTTTGTGGCACCCACATACCAACGAACACAGGATGGGATTTTAGATGCAGTGAAAATACGGTAATACATTAGAGAGTGGGTTGGAAATGGCCACAAAGGTCAAGCTTTTCCTACAAATGCTGAGACACAGGATAGAAGTAGTAAGTCACAACAGAGACCATAAAATATAAGAGCAAAGAGAAGATCTGTGAAGAGATGAGCGCTGACTGCCAGGAAGGGGCAGGAGGCAGGAGGACTCCCTCGGAGGGCAAGACAGGGCACATCCGGCTCGGGTGGCGTGGCCCTCAGAAACAGCTGAGAGCGAGGGGCACCCGGGCCTCTGCCAGAGTCCACCCTGAGCACGTGAGGAGCTCAGCCAGGGCTGCTGACTCTGCGTCTACTCCACCCAGACAGATGTCAGGGGTCCTTTCATTTGGCTGGTGGTTTCCGCATGGTGGACCGTTAACGTGGCCAAGCTGCACCTTTCATTCCGTGGGACTCTTCCTCCTGCTTGACTCAAGGGTGACTTCTCCTATTAGAATCAAACTTACATTAGCAGCCAGCCCGTTTCTTACGTGGTTGCATTTGATTCAATTATATAGAACCCAGCTCTGTCCGTGCTCTCTCCTCCTCCACTGTGAGCTTGAAGTAAAGAAAGAGTTTCTTCCTTCCATGGTACAATGCTTCCCTTGAAATGTTGGGACCAAGAGAAATAGGGTGGACGACCAACAGTTTTATAACGTGAAAAAGGTACCACTGAGGACAGCAAAAGTCCAAAAGAACTATTTGGGGGATGGAAGCATTCCACATCTCAGTGATGATGGGGGATCACATGGACACAAGCGACTGTAAAACCTCAAGACAGGGCATCTTAAGTGAGTGCATTTCATCTTAGGTAAATTAACCTTGATAAAGATGATCTGAAAGTATATGATCCTGGCAGTAACAATTATTCGGTTTAGGTCAAATCAACTCCATTAACTCTCTTCATTCTCTTTTAGCTGCTCATGTTCTAAGCCATCTCATTCGTTCTCAGAAAACATTCTTGAAAAATGGTACACAAGAGGCGAATGATACTCAGATAAGTCCCATCTACTTTGACAAGCTGTGCTCATTTCCTGACCTGAAAGGATGCTTTAATAAATCTTGTGTGTGGTTCTTGGAAGTTGACATTGTTGGCTACAGATGTAGCTCAGTGGTAGAGTACCTGCCCCCCAATACCTGTGAGGCCCTGGGTTCTACCCCCAGAGCCACCAAAAAAAAAAAAAAAAAAAGGATAGAGTCAGGAGACTGTATAGCCTCATTCTCTTGTCCTGAAATAGAGAAAAGGCAAAGATGAAAAAAATTAGTATCAAACCTAGTCACTGGATAAGTACAAGGGAGTCAAATTTATAAAAGCAACAGAAAACATCAGCTACAATGAAGAAGGAAATACAGGTGGAATTCTTTTTTTTTTTTTTTTGAATATATGTAAAAGTGAACAAAAAAGATTCTAGCTTGGTAAATTTTTCATGTGCTTGGGTGACAATGTAGAGCTTCACTGTTGGCTTGATTGCAGCATAGATTAATGTTTTTAGAGATCTGAAAGGTAGCTGGGTGTGGTGGCACACGCCTGTAATTCCAGCAACTCAGGAGGCTAAGGTAGGAGGATCACAAGGTCAAAGCCAGCCTTACCAACTTTAGCAAAGCCCTCAGCAACCTAGTGGGACACTGTCTCAAATAATAAAAAACAGAAAACACTGGAGATGTGTCTTAGTGGTTAAGCAGCCCTGGGTTCAATCCCTGGTACCAAAAAGAAAAAAAGAAAAGAAAGAAAGAAATCTAAAAGGTAGATAAATATCAAAGGAAATGTAGGTGCCCTAAAATAAAAGAAACAAGCCTTCCTAGGAACCTGGATTACTTTTCTCTAATAGTTCTTAGTTTTGTGCTTGGACACATCTTAGCTTAATCTTCAGATATACTCAATCCACAAATTTAACTAGATAATAAAAGAAATAAAAATGGCTTCCATCAGGTGGCCACAGAACCCCTCTAGCACTTGACTACCTAAGAATAGTTTTCAAGCATGGAAATCACAAATAGGGAAGAGCAAGGCTGCTGCTGTCTTTTATCAAATCTCTTACAGGTCATTTTAATGGCACTATTTCAACAATGCTTGAGAGACTTGGAGTTCCAATGTAGAAAGTGGTTCTCTGGTCCTCACAGAATTCCACCCAGCTTTTACTGAGTCAAAAGTTCCATTCTCTTTTTAGCAGCAGGAAGGAAAAAAAAAATATCACAAGTGACTCAAAACAAAGCAATTTAACTGTGCTTCATTAGTGGCCTGTTTTCAGCACACAGCACTGAAGATATCTGGGCTGTCAAATCTCATTACACATCCAGGAGAATTGTCACCAGGGTTGATCTTGATCTTATTGTTTTGTTTTAGATTCACCTTTGTGGTGACAGATGACATTACTTTTAGTCCTAATTTTAGATTAAGGAATAATCACAAACTCACTAAATTAAAAAGAAGTACAATATTGGTTTGGGTGAAGAGTTAACATTTCTCAACAAGGTAGGATAAAGGTCAGGCTAAAATGAAAATTATCAATGTCAACTCATAAAAAGCATGGGTGTGTGTATTACTATTATTTTTTAATTCCATCTTTTAGATAGAATTTGCCTTTAATGATCTTTTTCACTAAAAGGATTTATATCTTGAAACAGTAAGCATTCAAGATTCCAGAGTATATTTTGCCAGAGAGCAAGTTCTGAAGGACAGCTAAAAAAAAACACTTAAGACTCACCAGTCAAGTAAGGCAATCTGCGCATTCATTAACACACAGGAGAGAGAAGAGGGGTGGAGGTCTCCTGCATCCCACCCACCCCAACGCCAAGCCTGCTCACACCTGCTGACGCCAACAGGTGTGGGCACAGATTCACTGGACCTCCTCCTCCCTGTCAGGGAATTCGGAGAACTTATCAGAAAGTGTTTTCATTCCAATCATCACTGTGCACTCTGCTACTTCAGCCATCGCCCCATGGTCTCATGGCTCCAATTGTTGCATTACTAATAATTAAGCCCGGGGGAAATAATGACACTCGCTGATTCACGGGAGCTGGAAAGGAAGGCAGAACAAGTGAAGCTATTCAGGTTCTCCCTGAGAGAGTCACGCCCCAGGGCTCCTGGTCAGGGCCCCTCATGCAGCTTCCTCCCTTAGGGAAAGAAGATTCCAAGGACTCTTTCAGGATCTAATTGGCTTAGCCCATGTACACCCTTCTCGGCACCAGCACTTCCTCAGGGGAATGGCAGCCTGGGAAGAGGGAGAGGGTGATGAAGGGAAATATTACAGACAAAGAAAACCTTGATGAGACAGAACTTTGACTTGGACTAAACATTGAGCTGAGCTTAGTGTGGTAAATTTCTGGACAGTGTTACTACCTGGAGGTAATATATAATGGCTGCTTTCATAATTTTAAGAGTTATTCATCTCGGGAGTACAACATGGTATGCACAGAAAAATGGAAACGTGGCAAAATGTTAACAGAATGATAAGCCATTTGGACTTTACCTATCATCTATATTTTCCAAGGGTCCAACAGCAAAAGGACATCATGTTTATACTTAGAACCAAAGTTGCCAGGCATGAAAGCAAACACTGGTGATCCCAGAAACTCAGGAGGCTGAGGCAGGAGGATCAAGTTTATTTTCTGGTCTGTTTGTTGTGTACCAAGGATTGAACCCAGGGGCACTTAACCACTGAACCATATCCCCAGCCCTTTTTAAAATATTTTATTTAGAGATAGGGTCTTGCTAAGTTGCTTAGGGTCATGCTAAATTGCTGAGGCTGTCTTTGATCCTCCTGGCTCAGCCTCCCAAGTCACTGGGATCACAGGCATGCACTACCATGCCCAGCTAAGGTCATAAGTTTGAGGCTAGCCTCAGCAATTTTGTGAGACACTGTCTCAAAGTTAAAAATAAAAAGGCCTGGGGATGGAGCTCAGTAGTAGAGCATCCTTGGGTTCAATTCCCAGTACAGAAAGAAAAAAAAAAAGTTAAGATTTCAAAAGAGAAGGAAGGAAATGTGGTTCTCACTTCCCCTGCATGAGGAAATGGAGCCATGCAGATGTTAGCTACAAGTCCCTAAAAAGTCACTTAAGCATTTTGATTAAAAATTCTAAGGGACTGGAGGTATAGCTCAGGAATAGTAGGTGTTTAGCATGCATGAAGCCTCAGGTTCCATTCCCAGTACCAAAAATCATACTAAAGTAGAAGAAAAATGATGCTCACTATTTTGTCATTTGAAAAGTTCTGTGAATAAGGGAAGACAGAAAGAACCCATCTCACATTTACTCACTCAAAGATGGAAAACTAAGGGCTGTAATTGTGGCTCAGTGGTAGAGCACTTGCCTCGCATGTGTGAGGCACTGGAGTCGATCCTCAGCACCACATAAAAATAAATAAAATAAAGATACTGTGTCCATCTACAACTAAAAAAATATTAAAAAAAAAAAAAAGATGGAAAACTAAAACTTGTCTTTAAGGCAAAGAAAACTAATCGAAGCCTTTCCCTAGGACTGTGGGTCCCAGGAGCCGGGATGTCTGGTTATTCATCTCCAAAGTCAGGATATACCCACCATCCATAATGCTAGGCCACCGTTACATATAAGCTGCCCCAACTTTAATTTCCGAATCAAAGACCTGCAGCGAAGGTGTCCAGCTCTCAGCAGGTTAGCCGGGAGTCCTCTGCCTCCCTGCTAAGACTTCCAAGTGAGGTTCTGCCATAGAACTATGACCATGACTGGCCAACATCTGGTAACCGCTGTGAGATGTCACATGTAAACTGTTAAACGGGTGCTTATTAAATAAAGCCTGTAAAGGCTTACTTGTGATGTCTTCAGCGTCTTAAAGACGATAAAATAAAGACGATAAAATCTGCAAATTTACTTAGAAACACAATAAATTCAAAGCCATCCCTGCAGAATGCCACTCTCCGGTGGCTTCCGTTCCGACATGCGTTCGTGATCAGCGTGTGGAGCACTGCCCACACTGCTCCCTGGGGCAGTGACAGACTTAGGAGCATCATTTGACGTGTGTGCTCCAGAGGGGAAAATAAAATGTGGACAGCTGCCACGAGAGCAAACAGAAGATGAAGCAGCAATCCAAGTGCCATGGAGGAGTCAGAGGATTCGAAGCCCCAGAGAGGCCAGCAGGAGGAGGAGGAGTGAGAGGACCAGCAGTCCCTGCTGTCCTGATTCACAGGCAACTGACTGGGGTGGAGCTGGAGGGAGGTGCCCGGCAATCAGCCAGCATCTCCCCTTCCCATAGCAACAGGAGGAACATTTCTGTTCTGGCTCACAAGGACACCCACCATGACAGACTGGTGTAGGGCCACCCGTTGGGTCTGGGATGACACATCACCTCTGGGGCAAACATCAACTCCGGCATTGCAAGAAATGAAACATTCCTGACCACATGTCCTTGCCCAGGACAAAATTCTCTCCCACTTGTTACCTGTACAGAACTCTGAGCAACTGAGGCTGCTAGGTAGGTTATGCAGCGAATGCTTAAAATGCAAACTTTTGCCAAAGACTGGGTGATTCTTGGCTGGATGAACCATTGCTTATCTCATGTAGCGCAGGGCTGTGACAGCCTCTGACTGTCAGCCATGGCAGTGGCAGTCAATGTTGTAAGGATCGAGAGCTACATTTGTACTGCCGTGATCCAAAAATGCCACACGGCAGCCCAGGCAGCCCAGAGCCTGTCATTATGTAATACTCTAATGCAGAAATTAGAGGTCTCCCAGGGCTCAGCCTGGAAGCACAGAACCACAAGAGATGTGATAGACAGTCCTAGGAACACTCCACCAGATGCCTATTCCTAGGAACTCCTCTGGTGACGTTCCTTTCCATATCTTTCATTGCATCCAACCTTAAAACATCTAGAAGCCTCCTGCTAGGTACATCGCATGTGTTAGCTGCTGGGAGAAGAGAAGAGGGAAGAAATAGATGCTAAATAACAAGAGGCGCTCTGCCCTCAAGGAGCCAGCAATCTCTCAGGGGTGATGACCTGTTTGCATGGCTTTTCCCAGTACAGAACTTATTGTGGTCACTTATTCAGGTCTGGGCCATATGGATGAAGGAAGGGTACCACCGAATCCAGGGGAATGGACACAAAGCTTTTACATGGTTACAACCTATGTGTGCTCACTACTCCCACCTGGAGCTATCCCAGAGACCACTCGGAAGAATTTAGTCAATGAGAAGCGTGAGAAGGAGTTCTCTGTCATTAACCACTGGCACTATCCAGGATCCCAAAGTTGAAGTCAGAGACTGAATTACATTTAATATTTTTTGAAAAAACTGGCAATCAAACCAGGAAAACTACTGTAAGTATGTAACTGATCTGAAATCTATTCACTTTCACCCTGGCAATGGATCTCTTCTTGGAATCCTGACATAAAATGTTCCTATGCATTCAGAGTCATACTTGGAATATCTTCTGACAGGCTCTGATGTGTGCTGATTAATAGCTAACTAAGTACTAAGGATGATTAGACAAGGGAAAGGCTTTCTTCTCTTTCCAATGTAAACTCGAAGACGACATAATGCACACCTCACATGCCTTACAACATGCCAGCTGCAGGACCTGCCTGCACCCCAGCAGGCTGCTGTCTCCAGATCCTGGCTCTGAGGAGAGACTGGCAAATCAGGGGCATCAAGATGCAGGCCTGTCCTCATCCCTAATTCCTCTCTTCCCACGCCCTGCCTTCCACTTCTTGCAAGGAAAGGCAAATCAGAGAACCAGATGCCTGGACTTCCCTTGCTTACAAAACCAGGGGTCCTAAAGAGTGGCCAAGATGCTTTACATGCAAGGGAAAGGAAGAGGAGAAAAGCAAACCACACACTTCATGTTTGTTCCCGTAAGTGTGAAGTACTCAGCACATCAGGCAGGCTGGGTGCTCTGAAGTGGCCCCCGCACCCCACCAGCCCCCTTCTTCCTGCACCCGCTTTTCATAACATGTCAAACTTCTGTCAAGTACATGTACTTCCCACAGGTATTCACATACAATTTCTGGATGTAAATTATTTACCTAGATGAATGACTGTCAAATAGCCAGAGACTGGTGAACACTTGCTCTAAAGAATTTCCCTCTCGACAAAATCCACTGCACCCATCTCAGCAAAGCAGTGTTCCTGTGGTCCTGGCAGCTGAGAAGTGAGAAGCACTTGACTGACATCCCGAAGGCAGTCTTCCCAACGTGCACCACACAGAACATGCCCACCTCTACAAAAAGTAATCTGAGAAAGCACAGGACTTAAAAACAAAATTCCATGACTTTTTTTTAATTGCTTTTTTTTTTTTTTTTTGGTACTGGAGATTGAATTCAGGGGCACTCGACCACTGAGCCACATCTCCAGCCCTATTTTGTGTTTTATGTAGAGACAGGGTCTCACTGAGTTGCTTAGTGCCTCACCATTGCTGAGGCTGGCTTTGAACTTGCGATTCTCCTGTCTCAGCCTCCCTAAGTGCTGGGATTGCAGGCTTACACCACCACACCCGGCTTAATTGCTTTGTTTTGTTTTGTTTTAGGTACTATAAAGAAACTTCCTTTCTTAAAACCTGAACGACTAAGAAGCAACATCAAAAACAAAGCCAAGTCAACAATCTTCAATTGTCCCAGGGTAGTAAAAATGATAAAACTGTCAGCATCTTGGTGCTAGATGCTGGGCACCAAGACAGACCATATAACCCTACACAGTCTGCACTTCTATTATTCTAGTTTTCAGATTAGGAAATCAAGGCACAAGAGAGTTAAGGGATTTGCCCGAAATTTCAGATTCAAGCAAGCAGCTTGTCTCCCCAGTCCATGCGCTTGACCATTATATAATTCTGCAATACCATTTGAAAGTGTTTTATAAAACTAGTTATTTATACCCCACTGATGTCTACAAAAACTCTGCAACAGGAAAATATGAAAGTTCTCTTCATCTAGTATAATAGTTGGGGCTCACACACAGACTGAGCATTCCTAATCTGAATTCAAAATCTGAAACTCTGAGTGTGAACACAATGCCAAAAGTGGAAAATGTCACACCTGACCTCACGTGATGGTTCACAGCCAAAATCCAGAGCACCAAAAATATTTAAAATGACCTTCGAGCTATGTGTGGAAGGTACATAGGAACCATAAATGAATTTCATGTTGACTCAAATTCCATCCCCAAGATATCTCTTTCTTTACATATTTGCAAATACTCCAGAACCTGAAAAAGTCAAATCAAAACACTTCTGATCCCAAACACTTTGGATAAGCGACACTTAACTTGTCCACAATAACTTACAATACTTAAAATTTTTAAATTTTATTTGGGCTAATTTCTTAAAAGATTGGCAAGGCTTTTCTCAATATACCAAACTATGAAAACAAAGATATAACCTGCCATTTAAACAAACAAGGAGGACTCTGGTTTTCTTTCCCCTTTGAGATGGAGTCTTAGGCCAAGCATGGTGGCCCACGCCTGTAATCCCAGCAGCTTGGGTGGCTGAGGCAGGAGGATCACAAGTTCAAAGCCAGCCTCAGCAATTTAGCAAGGCCCTGAGCAACTTAGTGAGACCCTGTCTCTAAATAAAATATTATAAAGGGCTGGGGATGTGGCTCAGTGGTTAAGCACCCCTGATTCCAAAAAAAGAGAGAGCGCAAGAGATCGGGTCTTACTATGTTGCCCAGACTAGTTCCCAACTATTGGGCTCAAGTGACCCTCCTGCCTCTGCCTTCCAAGTACCTGGGACAATAGGCATGTGCCGCCTGCCAGCACAGTCAATTTTTATGGGTGGTGAGGAGCATTCTTTAACAATTTATAATATGCATTGACCTGAAGGATCAAAAGAGTTCAGGAGGCTCAAAACTCTACTAGATGATAGAACGTTAGACATCAGAGATACCAAGGACATCTAATCATGCTTCACAGTTCTGGGGTCACCTGTGGTAAGGTTTCCATTAATTCCCAGGAAAGAGGAAAATTAAAGTGCTACAGTTTTAATAAAATTAAATGTACCTGGGGCTGGGGTTGTGGCTCAGTGGTAGAGCGCTCGCCTAGCATGTGTGAGACACGGGTTCAATCCTCAGTACCACATAAAAATAAATAAAAGGTATTGTGTTCATCTAAAAAAAAAAGTTCCTCAGGATTACAGAAGACCAGCAATTTTGGAAAATTTATTTCCACTGCATAATGCATTATGAAAATGTAGACTAAACTGTCATCCTGAAGAAAGGAATACTACTCTACCCAAGCCAGCCCTGCTTCAAGGCTTCAGAAGACTTCAAGCGGCAAGACCATGCTAAATTTACCTATTTGTATTGTAACTCTAGCTTCAAAAGCAGATGTTTAAAACTGAATAAGCCTGCTCAAATTCAACACCAGGATCTTGATAAACTTCCCCTATCACCATACTCCTCTCTCCTTACTCAAAACACCACCCTTGAAATGGCAATTGTGAGGATCCTTCTCAATGTGGCAATGTAACCATGTAACCAGGAACCACCTAACCATTCTGTTCAATTTGCACAGTGAACACACTTTAATTAACTATATAAATTGAAGTAGTTAAGGATAGAGAATAAATAGGAAAACCAAAACCAAAACCAAAACCCCATTCCACTTAAAACCTTATAATTTAAAATGTCCCCATCACAACTGCAAGTTCAGCTGTATCTCTTTGCACATTCTGTTTAGCTGATTTAATAAGGTAGGTGGGTACAAAAAGCATCAATCGTGAGCATTGTTTTAATAAGCCCCAGAACAGGGGTGTGTGTATGTGTGTGTGTGATTTTTTTTTTTTTTAAACTCAAGGATGTTCTACCACTGAGCTATATCCCAAGCCCTTTTGATTTTTTTATTTTGAGGCAGGGTCTCACTATGTGTGGAAGGTGGCCTTGAACCTGCCATCCATCCTTCTGCCTCCCAAGCTGCTGCAATCACAGGCTGGCCGGAACATAAAGTATATTTAAAGGCTTGTTAATCTTTTCAACAAACTACACATGGTTCTTTCACAATTTGGGATAAATCTATTCATGAAAGAACTCCTGTGCAGTCCATTGTCATTTGCCCGTCCTGGCACTCCTGTGGAACTCCCTGCCTGAGCATGTGGATGTTTGTGGTCACTCATGGCGAGTGTCCAGTCTAGGGAGTGTCTCTTCCAGACAACACAAAGAGCCAAAGGCAAAGGCGGAAGGTTCCCTTTCCTCAAAGGCACCCTTCCTGTCCCCTATCTTTTAAAACAGGAAGGCTCTTCCCCTCAGGGAATGGCAAGCAGATGCTCTGCCCATGCCTCTGGCCTCCTCTGACTCCTCATCCCACCTGCAGACCAGACTCTGAAGGGCCACGTGGAATCAGTAACTCCACTCTGCTTTCAGAAGTACATGGGGATGAAGGCGCATCCAGAGAGGAGATACACAAACCAGAATTCATCCCACAGTGGAGACAGAGAACACTGGGATCAACTGGAGCTGGGCAGGGTTGTACTGGAATGCTCAGAAATAAGACAAGCTGCCCGAGGAAGCTTTATGCTCACAGCTCTGGAAATGCCATTTCTCCACCTGCATACATACAGCAGTATACCTGCCAGGTAAGCACAGAAATCCTGCCCACCAACCAACCCCCCACCCTGCAAAACACACATACACACACAACTGTATTAGATGAAAACTAACTGAAAAGTCCCAATCCAGTGGTTTTTATAATGTCCCACAGGCAATATGTCTGTGGTAGGAGCTTGCACAATGCCTGTGAGGAACCCAGGCCTGTTACCAGCTAGTTGATAATGACTTCAGATATCTGGTGTTGGCGCTGTCTTATTTCACCTGACACCTTCAAGCCTCGCATCAGCGACTGCAGGCTAACCGGGCCCCCCAAGAGCAGCCTCGCTGTCCTCTCCAGTTCCCCTAATGCCCTGACAAGAAGTAAATTGGAACCCCCTGCAGTCCTTATAGATGTGATCTACTTTGACTCAACTCTGTATGTAAGTAAATTGGGGGGTGCTTTTAGATCGTCTAGTCCAGGCCTCAGTTTTAAAGATGAAAAAACTTAAGAGGCTAAAGTAATCCAACCAAAGCTAGCTCAAAGAGACAGACCTCGTCACTGGCAGAACCAGGCAGCACCCTGAATTCCCACTCTGTTCCTACACCACGTTGCTTCTCCATGGCCCAGATCCCACTGTCTACATGGATAAGGCCCCCAGGGACCACAGGGCTCACCAGATGGTAACAGGACCTGAAGGTAGGAACTAAGCTCACAAGGCTAGAACTGGAAAAAAAACCTGTGCTGCCCAACAAGTCCACATCAGGTAAAAGGACAGGCAGTGCCCAGCTCCTAGATTGCCCCCCACCATTCAAGTAAAAACAAATAATGAGGCATTTTAATTAGACACACCTAGCCAGTTGGCCCTTAAGTTGTGAAACTGGGTTTTCAACCTAGGCCACTCATGAGAATCAAGTGCCAAGTCCGTGAATTAGGAAAAAGAAGTATAATTTAATTAAGCCTTTTTGATCAGAGATAGTTGTAGAAGCTGTTAATTCTCTTGGATATGCATCCCGGTCAAGTCTTCAGGTGGCTACACCTCTGGATATGATAGAGCAGAGAAAAGTGATATCTACTTTGCCCCATCTGGATTCCTGACCTACAGAATCAATCCATGGGCTTAAGAAAATAGTTTTCTTAGAGTACCGAGTTTGGGAATGGTTTGTTAGGTGACAATATTAAGTGGAACACTGGAAAAGGTTTTTAAAAACCCCAATGTCCAAAGCGCACTACATCCAACTCACCCAATTAGGCTAGAATCTGTAAGGGTGGGACCCAGGTCCCAGGTGATTCTAATGTGTTGAAACCCACTCTTTAGACCTGCACTGTTCAATGCAGCAGCCGCCTATCACATGCAGCTGTTTACATTAATGAAAAAATAAAGTTTGCAATTTAGTTTCTTAGTCCCACTCACTAGCTTTCAGGTGCTCAATAATCACATAAAGCTAGTGGTAGCCATACTGGACAATGGAAATAGAGAACATTTCCATCATCAGCAAAAATGCCTATTAGACGGTGCTGGTCTAGATCAGTTTCTCAAAGTTTTGTCCTGCACTACGAGGCACCAGCATCTCCTGGGAATTGGCTAGTATGCACATTCTCTTTTTTTTTGATACCAGGGATGGAACTCAGGGGCACTCGACCACTGAGCCACATCCCCAGCCCTATTTTGTGTTATATGTAGAGACAGGGTCTCACTGAGTTGCTTAGCACCTCACCGTTGCTGAGGCTGGCTTTGAACTTGCGATTCTCCTCTCAGCCTCCCTAAGTGCTGGGATTACAGGCTTGCACCACTGCGCCAGCCTACCCTATTTAGTATTTTATTAAACGAAAGGTACTCATTTAATTGCTTAGGGCTTCACTAAGTTGCTGAGGCTGTGATCTCCTGTCTCAGCCTCCCAAGCCACTGGGATTATAGGTATGCACCTCACACCCGGCTGATATGCACATTCTCGAGGCCCACCCCAGAACTACTGAATTAGAACCTTTGGGATAAGGCCCTAAACATGATTCCCAAGCACACTCAAGTTTGCAAATTAAACCAAAAGCGATTTGCTAGAAGCTTGTCTTCTTACTGCCCCCATAAAACCATCTTTTCCATACCCTCTCTCAGACTTAAATCTAAAAACCATCAACTTTGAGCTTCATTGTAACAAAAGAGAATAGCTTATGTTGTCATAGAATTTTAAACATAGGTTTTTGGGTTAACAAGCTTGAAAAGAAATGCCTTTCAGTTAATAAACATGAATTCTGAAAAGATGCTGTTTTTATAAGTGCTAAGAGAAATAGCCCAGAGTTCTAAAAATATGGAAATGGTTACAGATTAGGAAACTCAACAGACTACATTCAATTATGAAAGTTAAAACTGTGAAAGCTATGTAGCATGACAAAACGGGAGAAGCGCTAAATACAAATATTTACATCACATGGGCAAGGACAAGAAGGCAGAGGAAAATTAAGAATGATTGTTTCATTGGGCTTTGTAGGACAAGGGCTCTCCTCTTCCCCTTCTTGTTTCTGCTGTGAACCTGATAAAGTAACTCAGGCAAAAAACATTTTAAAGTACAGAAGCACCAGGTGTGGTGGCACTCGCCTATAATCCCAGTGGCTTGGGAGGCTGTGGCAGGAGGACCATAAGTTCAAAGTCGGCCTCAGCAACTTAGCAAGGCACTAAGCAACTCAGTGGGGCCGAGGATGGGGCTCAGCTGTTAAGTGCTCCTGAGTTCAATTTTTTAGAAAGATACAAGTGTGCTTTGATATGAAAAATCCATCACAAGGATAATTTGGTGAACCAGTTCTACTTTATCAGGGACACACTGAGTGACAAAAAGTTGTCACTCGGTTCAGTCAAGGCCCGGGCTTTGACTCCGGGCTCCTTCTAGTCCTGAGGGTCTGGGAGGACTCCCCTTTGTACTTTTCCTTCTGAAACTTAGGTCTACAATCAAACATAAGAATCATCAAATTTTATGATGTGAAAACCTGACATTTTTGCATGTGCTTGGTTTCCACCTAGATGTTGGGAGGTAAATTGCCCACAAAACTGATTTCTGGGAAGGAGGAACGTCTTTTCACATTTGCAGATGTAAATTTCCAGAAATATTTTGTACAATGATCTTCTTTTATAACGACAGCTCCTGAATCTCACATAAATCCACTCTTGGTTGTTTTAATATAAAATCTAGCATTACTTCCTTATGGACCTCTCTGTTGTCAATAAACTTGATTTCTTTCATTGTCAAGGTACAAAGTAATCTTTCTGAGTGCTTCTGGCAGTCTCGTTGAGATCTCTGTTCTTCTGTTCCTTTGCAGGTAGCATTTTGAAAACTCTTATATTCTGAACACACACAGATCTCTGCCCTGGCTCTGGGGAAGACCTGAGAAGAGGTAACTTGATTTGTGTAATTCTGAGAACCCTGGAGTCTTCGAGATGCCACTATTTGAGAGAAACTTGTCTCTTTGAATTTTCCTAAAAACATGTGTGCATGGCAAGTGTAATTTTATTGCCAAATAGAAACAATCCAAGTTTTCTACTTCTCTCTTACTAGATTTTGACAGAAAAAGCTGAGTGGTAGGGTGATAAGTAGCTAACTTGGTATCATTATGAAAATTTCTGATGACATTTTTCCCCAGCTCAATAGACAGACACTTCTTAAAGTGGACAAAACAACTTCTTAAAGTTTTTGTAACAGTGGCGCAAAAATATGAGTAAAAATTTTGGCCCCCCCCATCATTTTGTCCTAACCACAGCTAATTACCTTAATAATTGTAGGTAACTTAGAGCTGTCTACAGTAGCAACTATATTCAATTCTATCATTTATCTATCCTCTTATTAAAAAAGGAAATCATTCTTTTTATTTTTATTGCTACAAGTGAAATGAAAAAGGGATTTGACAGGTGTTTTTAATAGGAATAATAAATAGTAATTGCAGAAAGAATTTACAAAATGTTTTCTGTGTGCTGGGAATTATTAAATCCAAGTACTGAAAATACAAAAATAAATCATATATAGTCCTTGCTCTGCAGAATCCCCAGAGCCTCGCCGGGATACTGCTACATCTGAGAAAAGTCCTTAACATAATAGAGACCAAACAAACAAAACTGTGCACTTTAGGAAAAAGAGAAAAAGCAGACTATACAAAGAAAACTATCATTAATGTCCTTCAACAGAAGATACAACTGAGAAACACAAACAGAAGGCTATCCAAAAAAAAAAAAAAATCAGAGACCAGAAAAGAGCTCTTGTAAATTAAAAATATAATAGCAGAAAAGAGAAATTAAACATAAGGGCTGGAAAATAAAGGAAGGAAATCTCCCAGAAGGCAGGACAGAAAGACAAGAAATAGAAATTAGAAAGAAAAAATAAAACCTCAGAGGACCAATTTAGGAAATACCATGTCCAAATATGTGTTCTGGAAAAGAGCAAAGATAAATAAAGAGGAAGAAATCTGTTAATAAAATAATTCAAGAATTTTTGTCAGAACGTGAGTTTCCAGGCCAAAACCCTTAGCAGGAACAGTGGTACACACCTGTAATCCCTATTTAGGAGGCTGAAGCCTGAGAACTGCAAATTTGAGGTCAGCCTTAGCAACCCAGCAAGACTCTATCTCAAAAGAAAATCTGAAAAGGGCAGGAGATGCAGATAAGTAGAGAGCACTTGTCTAGGATGCACGAGGCCCTGAATTGAATTCCTGTACAGTACCACACAACACACACACTAAAGGCCCACTGTGATTTCACAAAAATAGGAAAGTAAAGACTATTCCACAAAAGTCCAAAAAGGAAGAAAACAAGGGCGCATCCAAAGGATTAGAAATTCAAATAACTTCTCAACAGAATCACTGGAAGATAAAAGACACTGGAACAATGTCTTTAAAGCAAAATTTGATACCCATCCAAACTATCAATGGGTGAGTGGGTGGAATGAAGATACTGTCAAGTGCTCAAAAAACCTTCCTCCCCAAGCACGCTTTCTCAGAAGCTACTGAAGACCGAGTTCTACAAAACTCAGGCAGTAAATCAGCAAAGAAAAGGAAGACAAAGGAACAGCAGATTCCACATAGACATAAAAGGAACCCTGAAAATGATGGTGAAGGGGAGCCCAAGGAAAGACAGCTGCTCCAAGCAGAGACGACTGCCAGTCCATAAAGCAGCCTGTCAGAGGGTGGAGGAGAAACCTCTGGTCGGACCTGAGAGCGCACCTGCTGGGTGGGCAAGTCTTGAGAGGAGATTTGGTCAAGAGGCCGACAGTTTGCTGAATTCATAAGTACACAGAAAAATAAAGTAAAGAAAGAAAAAGAACTGTTCACTCCAGGGAACATAAAAAGTTTTATATGACAGGAAAATCATTCATGAAGAGTACAAGGTTCGACTATAAACAGTGTTCTGTACAGTCAATATAAATTATACAAACACCAACCACTGATCCAACCAAAGGTGCTATATATTAGAAAGAGATCGACTCTGGGGGTAGGGTAGAAAGATCAAATCAAAAAGTAGTACTACTAATATCTCCCTCAGAAGTAGGGAGGGAAATTCCAAAAGAATGAACTAAAACCACTCAAGATGGTTGGTTGCCTCTGGGGAAAAAAATGAAGAGGAGGCTTTTTCTTCTTCTTTTCTTTTACTGTAACATTTATAAATTATAGAACTTTATAAATTCTGACTTCACACTGATTTAAAAAAGAAAACCATGATAAAACAGAAAATAAACAAAAACAGCCTGAACTCTTACCCATTAAACTTGTGTTTTCAAATTATCCATTTGTGACTCATTAGTGGGTTGTGAAATCACAGGTAAGTCACAACCATCTTTTTGTTTTGTTTTTGGCACGAGGGATTTAACCCAGAGCACTTTACCATTGAGCCACATCCCCAACCCTTTTATTTTTATTTTGAGAAAGAGTCTAAGTTGCTTAGGGCCTCACCAGGTTGCTGAGGCTGGCCTAGAACCAGTGATCCTCCTGCCTCCCAAATCACTAGATTACACAGCACAACTATCATGTTTTAAATGAACAGAAGATAATAGAAAATAAGAAAGACACTCTGGATATTTAAGACTATACTTCCATGAGCCTTTAAAATACACATACACATATACATGGGTTTATAATGTAAAATGCATTTTGAAACATGGACTGTATCAAAATTAATTTTCAAACTACTCTAAACTATACTGCATTATAATTACTTTCAAACCTGATTTTAAGAAATTTCTATGTACCTTTATTTTCAAACAAATTGAAGACATTCATTGACAGCTAATGAAAATATCCCATTGATACTCCTTAAAATCCCACTAATGACATGCCTGAAGCATGCACACTTCCGTATTATGAAACCTAAATATCCTTTACTTTTGTATAATATACTCTATGATAAAGCCAGAGAGAAGAGTAACAACACAGAAAACAAAGTCCTAAAAATGATTTGATAATGATGAATATCACTGTTTCTTAGGTGATTTACATTTCTAAGTTTGTGTGACTTTCACTAATTTTTAAATTTTGGGTCCACAGAGACCCTTGAACAGGAGGAAATATCCTAGAAGACTTTGGAACAGCAAGTAAAGTCAGCTTGGAAATAAAAAACACAGAGGTATAAACTAGAAAATATACATGCAAGTGACCAAGGGGTCGCTTTCTTCCACTGGACCCTTCCTCACAGATGCTGCAAGGTACAACCACATACCCTGCAGTGTAGAAAAAAAATCAGAAGTATAAAACTCTGATGTCTTCTACTAAGAACCCATATTAAGCCCAATATTTTCTTCTTACTTTGGCTAGATACAGGCCTTACTTTGGATGCTTACCTTACAGTTCACTTACATAAAATGACAAATTCCAGTAGAAAGCAAGTTCCATCATGCTCTTTTCCTAATAAAGCTTCACTTTCCAAAAGTTATAAGGATCAGATTCTTAGGCCAATGATCTATATTTTTAAAAACAAACAAACAAAAAACCCCAAAAACCTACCACTATGGAGCTGGGGGTGTAGCTTAGTGGTAGTGTGCTTGCCTAGCAAGCCCAAGGCCCTGGGTTCAAACCCCAGCACTAGGGGGAAAAAAGAAAAACAAAAATCACCCATATGAGATGTAAGAAAGGATGAGTGAGTCTGCCATATATGCTGGTATTGAACAATAACAAAAGTCTTTGTTAAAATACATACATATACAAATATATATATGCATACACATATACATACACATACAAGGTATACTCATTGCATATGTACGTCAATATAGACTATATAAGCTAGAAAACGCATGAAAAATAAATGACTTTAGTAATCCATTTTTCCAGGAGGTAAGATAAGAAGAGTAGAGGAGATAGCAGGAGAGAGGGGAAGAGTTTTCACTTTCTGTCTCACACACTCAGGTACATTAGGGATTCTCATCCCCCTACCAGCAAATGGCTTTGTTTCCACATCCTAATCCACACCCCACACTCATACTCACACAGTATAATCACCCAGAAGTATTCTGGCAGGCATGCTTTCACTTTTATCCACAAAGGACTTTACCCCACCTTGCAAAAGGGAATGACACTTCCAGCATGCACAAGACCAGCACAAACGCCACCTGTCTCTGCATGCTGACCGAACCAAAGGGGCTTGCCTTATCTTTCTCCAGTGCTCGCATCACTCTGGAGACAGGTGCTGAGCACCTGCTCCCTGCCAGGCACTGTACAGGGATATAGGGCACAGAGGGTACAAGGTACCTGCCTTCAGGAAGCTCAAAGCCTTCAGGGCAAGTCAGGAGAGGACGCAGAGAATGTTCAAATAATAAGGTACATATAACAGCAAAAGCACACACCTATGTAATTACCACAGTGTATTTTAAATATTTTTTCCTCTTTCTTCCCACAACTCTCAAGTTGAGAACCTCTGGAACTGGCAGCAGATGTGCAGTTATCTTGGATACTCTGTGCCAAACATAATATTCATATGAACTCTGTAAATGGCTCCTGAAAAGCAAGGCAATGGTATTTTAAGAAACAAATTCCTATGTCTTACTGTTCAAGTCAACTATTAACCTGGACCTATGTAATGTATTATAATCTTAGAACTTCAGCACCAGAACAAACACCTGTATCTTCAGAAGTCCTCTGATCTTTCAGTCCTACCTAAGCAGTCTGGGCTTTGATTCCATAAAGGGGGAACATTAAGAAAGCTAAGCCTGTTTCTTTTTCTGGAAGCCAACACTTGCTCACTTCTCACTTGCTCTTGCTGGTAAGACTGAAACTTTCACCCAGTAATTCTGAATTTCCACTCCTAACTAATGCATTGGTAATTTCTTGCAACTTTCAGAAAAATAGTAATTCTTAATTTGACACAATTTTGCCAATATTATTTAAGGACCTCTTCCTCTTTAAAACTTGGATTTCTAGGTATGAGAAATAATAATATTCTCAGCGTACTACTGGATCACACTCACCCTACCCTAAGCTCTATCCAAAAACAAATGATAGAAATGAATTGCAAATATAACATGAAGCACTATTGCAATTAA
The DNA here is from genome assembly GCA_004024805.1 of Geosciurus inauris. Taxonomy (NCBI): domain Eukaryota; kingdom Metazoa; phylum Chordata; class Mammalia; order Rodentia; family Sciuridae; genus Geosciurus; species Geosciurus inauris. The sequence continues at coordinate 41,195 of PVHX01015686.1, forward strand.
TCAACCTAGAGCCCAAGGGAGTAATTGTTTCTATTTTTAAAAGCACTACTGCTTTAAGGGAAAGCTCCCTGAAGAAACTTGAACCAAGCCACATAATGGAAATCAAAATGCAAAGACAGTAATTTTCATCTGCAAGTAACATCTGCAAGTAGTGGGTTGACTCTCCTACTTGTAAATGGAATGGCCAGGACACAGGCAGAATACCACAAAAAGGGCCCATCCACCAATACAAAGCATTGCATGTCGCAAGAATGAATGAGAGCACCCGTATTTCAATGTTAGTCATACAGCTCCAGACAGGGGCTGTCCCAATAATCAAGCCAATGGAATAAATACCAAAATAATCTTTAATCTTTACTGAAAAGATCTGATGTGGCAACCCTAAAAATGATCAACTGATTATTTAGCACAGTCCACAGTTATAAATTCTGTCCATACTCCACAAATTAAGCCTGTTTCTCTACACAAATGACAAACCTTCATTTCATTAAATAGCAGCTAACAGTAGTGCTGCTTATGGAAAGAGTGACAAGGAGAAGGTGCCACTCCAGCTAAGAAAAGAGAAGCAGCAGCTACAGGAGTTAAAATGTTATACTTGTTTCTCAGGCTGCCTTGAAGGATCTGACCCATCCAAAAAAATTTTTTTTTATTTTTTTCTGAAATAAAACAATATCCTCTTTAGGGGGTGGGAGCAGGGAGGACTTTGGTATTGTGGTCATATAATTTAATCTGTAAATATTTTAACTGAGTTTACTTACTATCTATCACCATGAAATATACTATCTACTCTGCTACATCTAAAAATACTATAAAATATTTTAAATGCATCTAAAAATACTGTCCAAGGATAAATCCATTACTTAAATGTATTTAACAAAACATTTTAAATTTAATCAAGCTATTTAATATCACCATAAGAATCTGCTAAGGGTACCAACATGTTGGCGAATTAGATAAAAATTGCTAGGATAAACACAAAAAGCAAAGAATCCCAACCTTACCTCTTCATAATGTCATTCCCCAAATTTAGCAAAAGGGTGCCTGAGTGCCACATTATTATTGAATACCAGCAGCTGCCTCCTTTTAGCAATAAAGTTACAAACACTACTTAAGAGTCTCTCTTCAATGAAAATCTCTTAAGAGCAAAATTACTACATTGTAGCTCATCAATCAACAGGTGACTTTTAGAAACAAACTCATACTCATTTCCAAGAGGAAATGATTTGGTAGAATCCTGGTTTTTCTTTTTATATTTTTACAAGCTACTGAATTGCCATACTGAATGAATTCCAACACATTTCTTCTCCAGGGCTTACCAGAAAAATGCCAAATATTCAAATTATTTTAGGGCATTTTCCCATAGTGCTGCAGGGAACACAGCACAATTAATAAGGATCCAACAGTTACCACTTTTCAAATGCAAATATGTTGCAATCTAGGAAATGCAGCCCCCTTTAAACATCCCTCCAGTGTCTACCACAGTTCAGGGCGCTACTTTTGTTTCCTTGAAAATCAAAATTCGCGCATTACATTCAGGGATTATCTCAACTCAGCACCAACAAAAAAAATAAGATTTTAAATGGTCCAGCCTGAGCCTGCATCCTACAAGACTGTTTTTGCTCTATCCCCCCCACCCTCAGCCCCCATCTTACACACAATGCCCCTAAACAATTCTGCCAAAGGAAGCCCAGAAGGAAAGAATCACGGGCGCTGGGTTCCACGAAGGCCTTGGGCTGGTCACTTGCCACTTCGGGCCTCAGTTTTCTTATCCATAAAATGTGGCCACTGAACTAATTATCCCAGGGTTCCATCCGTTCCCCTCGCTCGGAGCGCCCTGTAGCCCACCGGGACGCTGCTGACCGGTGCTGGCGGTGACACCGCTCGGGATGGGAGGGAACCAGAAGCGGCGGGGACGAGGGAAACCGGGGGAAGAGAGGAACTTGGACTTGCAACCGCTTCAACCAGCAGCGTGCGACAAACTTGAAGCCGCCCTCCTAACAATAGGAAAGAGCACTCCCATTTTCCTGGCTCCAACTTGCAGGACCCCGCGAGGCTGGACCCTCCCACCCGCCCTCGGCGAACGCGCGTCACCTTTCTCCCTGCTTGGTGTTCGAAGGAGGAGGGTGCAGGACCGTCTGGTTGCCTTCCATCTCCACCACGCACTTGGTGTTCAGTTCCAGTTCTGAAAGCACAGGGCGCACCGGCGTTGCAACTCGGGCATCCGCGCCGCCCGCCCGCCCGCCGCGCGGTCCCGGAGGCGGCCGAGCCGGGGTGGCCGACCCGCTGCGGGCGCTGCCTCCCCGGCGCCCGGGCCCCGGCCGCGCTCTCGCCTTCCCGGCCGCGCCGCCCCGCAGTCTCCAAAGTTGCCCTCGCCCTCCGCCCGCCCGAGCAGAAGCACAAACGAGCGCAAGCTCCTCACCTCGTCGGTTCAGGGGCCGGACCCGGACGGCAACTTTTACCTTGGTATCCGACATGTTGGCGGCGCCGCTCGGCCCCAGGCGGCCTCACGCGCCGCGCCGCCGCCGCGCGCCCCCCGAGCGCGGCCGCCGCTCCGCCGAGAGCTCCGCGAGGCAGCGCCGAGGCGCGCGGGCCATCCCGGGGGAGCGCGGCGCGGGGCACGGCCGCGGCCGGGGAGGGGCGGGCGCGGGGCGGGGCGCGGGGCGGGCGCGGAGGAGGCCGCGGCCCAGGCGCCGCTCTAGCGCAGCCGGCCCGGCCGAGCGCGCGGCGCCGCGGCCCCTCGCGGCCGCCGGGGGCCCGGCCGCGCCGCCATCTTCCGCCCGCGCCGCGGCCCGCGCTCCCCGGAGCCCCTCGGGCGCGGCGCCCACCGGGCCGGGCGGCGGGAGTGCGCGCGGCGCGCCGGGCCTGGCCGGGTGGGGCCCCGGGGAGCGCGCCCCGGGCTCGAGTCCCTTCGGGGGCCGCTGTCACCCGCAGACCCAGAGCCCTGGGCGGGAGGCAGGGCCCGGGCGCAGGCCTCGCCCGCGGGAAGAGCGCGCCGCCACCGAAAGCCCGGCGCGCCCCATCCCGAGCTTGCAGCGGGGTTCCAAGGTCTCTGTGGGGGGCGACACTAGAAATTAGTCGGTGCCTCTAACGCCAAACCGTGTGTTTGTAAATAGCGCTCTCGCCTCTTTTCCCTTCCCTTGTCGTGGGAGGGATGTCAAGTGGGCCGGAGGGTCATTAGCTCTTACATAAGAATTTAATAGCAGTGAATTCTGTCATCCTGCCAAACGCAGACCTCGCGCTGCCAGGGCGGGACTGGGTGAATCGGATTTATTCTGTTTGGTTCAACAAGTGCTCACTATGTGCCAAGCGTTTTGAAACGGACAGAAGTCTTAACATCCAGAGTTGAGATCCAGGGAATCTTTCGACTTTGCCTAAAGGTAGAAATCCATGCATTCGTGCAGTCGTTTAATGGAAGTTGTACTGAGGGCCTACTGTGCGCAGAACACAACCACGAACAGTGTTATGTGAACCACACTCCAGAGGCCACGCCAAGGTGGAAGAAATGGCGGGAGACACCCATTATGGTGGGCAGCATGTGGCAGCTGGTGCGAGGAGAGAGATTCAGTTTGCCTCCAACAGGTGCCAAGTTATTAGCCTGACTAGGCATGTCCCGCGCACGGGGAACCCAGGGCCTGGCACATGCTAAGCATGTGCTCTACCACTGAGCTGCCTCTTCCCCGAACCCCCTTGAGCCTGACTTTAAGTGATGCTTAACAGGGTACTTCCCCACCCTCACCTTGTTACAGGGCCAGCTGTCATCTCACCTCTGAAGGTTCTGTTGCTTTTTTTTTTTTTTTTGATACCAGGGATTGAGCTCAGGGGCACTCGCCCACTAAGCCACATCCCCAGCCCTATTTTGTGTTTTATGTAGAGACAGGGTCTCACTGAGTTGTTTAGCGCCTCGCTGTTGCTGAGGCTGACTTTGAACTTGCGATTCTCAGCCTCCCAAAGTGCTGGGATTACAGGCTTGCGCCACCACACCGGGCTTCTGTTGCATCTTTTTTCTCCTCCTCTTGGTACTGCTGCAAGCCTACTTGCTGTTCAACAATGTTTTAAGCAGCCTAGGATGTGACACTCATGCTCAAGCATGAAGACCCCTTGGCGACTGCTGGACAAAACAGAATTCCTAGCCTCTGGGGCTAACAATCTACTTCTCTGCCTACTTCCTTACCTTTGGGCTATGGAGACATCTATCAACTGACCTTCTGAGCTTTACTTCCAATCATGTGTCCTACATCCAGCTTCCATATTGATTTTGACGTGAGATTAAAATTCTGTCCTTCAGCCGCCATGGTGGCGCTGGCCAGTAATCCCAGCACTTTGGGAGGCTGAGACAGGAGAATTGGGAGTTCAAAGCGAGCCTCGCCCAAGGTGCTAAGCAACTTAGTGAGACCCTGTCTCTACCTAAAACACAAAATAGGGTTGAGGATGTGACTCAGTGGTCGAGTGACCTGAGTTCAATACCTGGTACCAAAAAAAAAAAAAAAAATTCTGACCTTCAATCATGCATGCTCTTCTAGTATTCAAAAACTCCTCTGGCCCGTCCAATTTAATATTACCTTCCACCACTCCTGAAATTCTTCACTTCACCTAGGACCATTTCATACACAAGTTGGCAGCCCTATGCTAGGTCATTGCTCTGGAAGTTTCCATCAATTAGGAATTGCAGGGAG
>PVHX01015687.1:0-45779 GCA_004024805.1 Geosciurus inauris
GTAATCCATCACATCAATAGACTTAAAAATAAAAATCACATGATTCTATCAATTGATGCAGAGAAAGCATTTGACAAAATACAGCACCCCTTCATGTTCAAAACACTAGAGAAACTAGGGATAGTAGGAACATTCCTCAACATTGTTAAAGCAATTTATTCTAAGCCCAAGGCCAATATCATCCTAAATGGAGAAAAATCGGAAGCATTCCTTCTAAAAACTGGAACAAGACAGGGATATCTCTCTCACCACTCTTATTCAATATAGTTCTTGACACTCTTGCCAGAGCAATCAGACAGACGAAGGAAATTAAAGGGATACAAATAGGGAAAGAAGAACTCAAACTATCTTATTTGCAGATGACATGATTCTATATTTAGAGGATCCAAAAAATTCCACCAGAAAACTTCTAGAACTGGTAAATGAATTCAGTAAAATTGCAGGATATAAAATCAACATACATAAATCAAATGCATTTCTATACATCAGCAATGAATCCTCTGAAAGAGAAATTAGAAAAACTACTCCATTCGCAATAGCCTCCAAAAAAATAAAATACTTGGGAATCAATTTAACAAGAGAGGTGAAAGACCTCTACAATGAAACTTACAAGACACTAAAGAAAGAAATTGAAGAACATCTTAGAAGATGGAAAGACCTACCATGCTCCTGGATAGGCAGAATCAATATTATTGAAGTGTCCCTACCACCCAAAGCACTATACAGATTCAATGCAATCCCAATTAAAATCCTAAAGGCCTTTCTTATAGAAATAGAAAAGGCAATCATGAAATTCATTTGGGAAAATAAGAGACTGAGAATTGCCAAAGCTATCCTGAGGAAGAAGAGTGAAGCAGAAGGCATCACAGTACCTGACCTTAAACTTTACTACAAAGCAATAGTAACAAAAACGGCATGGTACTGGGACCAAAACAGACATGTAGACCAATGGTACAGAAGAGAAGACACAGAGAGTAATGCACATAAATACAGATATCTTATACTAGACAAAGGTACCAAAAACATACATTGGAGAAAAGATAGCCTGTTCAACAAATGGTGCTGGGAAAACTGGAAATCCATATGCAGTAAAATGAAACTAAACCCCTATCTCTCACCAATCACGAAACTCAACTCAAAGTGGATCAAAGACCTAGGAATTAGACCAGAGACTCTGTGGCTAATTGAGCGGAAAGTAGGTCCAAATCTTCATCATATGTGATTAGGCCCCGAATTCCTTAACAAGACACCTATAGCACAAGAAATAAAAGCAAGAATCAATAAATGGGATGGACTTAAACTAAAAAGCTTCTTCTCAACAAGAGAAACTATCAATGAAGTGAAGAGAGTGCCTACATTCTGGGAGCAAATTTTTGCCACACGCACATCAGATAGAGCACTGATCTCCAGGATATATAAAGAGCTCAAAAAACTTAACACCATAAAAACAAATAATCCAATCAATAAATGGGCTAAGAAGCTGAATAGAAATCTCTCTGAAGATGATATACAATCAATAAACATATATATGCGGAAATGTTCAACGTCTCTAGCCATTAGAGAAATGCAAATCAAAACTACCCTCAGATTTCATCTCACCCCAGTCAGAATGGCAGCTATCCAAAATACCAGCAACAATAAGTGCTGGCGAGTATGTGGAGAAAAAGGTACACTTAAACATTGCTGGTGGGATTGCAAATTGGTGCAACCAATCTGGAAAGCAGTATGGAGACTGCTTAATAAACTTGGAATGGAACCACCATTTGACCCAGCTGTCCCACTCCTTGGCCTATACCCTAAAGACTTAAAAACAGCACACTACAGTAAAGCAGCCACTTCAATGTTTATAGCAGCACAATTCACAATTGCAAAACTGTGGAAGCAAACCAGATGTCCTTCAATAGATGAATGGATGAAGAAACTGTGGTACATATACACAATGGAATATTATTCAGCAATAAAAGAGAATAAAATTATGGCATTTGCAGGCAAATGGATTGAATTGGAAAGCATTACGCTAAGTGAAGTAAGCCAATCCCCAAAAACCAAATGCCGAATGGTCTCTCTGATTAGTGGATGCTGATGAATAAGGCAGGTGGAAATGGGAAACAAGAGAAATAGAGGAACACTGGACGTGACATGGGGGAGGCGGGGGGCAGGAAAGTGGAATGGGTATAGTAAAGATGGTTGATTGAGATCGTCATCACTACCCTTGGTGCATGTATGAAAATATAATTGGTGTAACTTTATCTGGTTTGTAACCAGAGAAATGGAAAAACTGAGCTCTATATATGTGCTATGACTTGAAATGCAATTAAATAAACTAAGAAAAAAAATCTTCTATTGCTAGCTCAGAACTTGCTTTGGTGCCGTAAAGAACCTTTGTTCATTTCCCATATTTGAGTGCATTCTAATCTCTCTGGACCTTTTTCCATGGGTAATGAGACTGCAGATGCTTCTACTCGTATCCTCGCTCTCTCTTCCCTAGATAAGGCCATTAAATTTCATGATAAATATCATTGCAATGCTCAGTCCCTTAGACATCATACTGTTATAACAAAAGAGCAAGCTGTTATAATAACTTCCTGTCCACAATGTGCTCCATTTATCCATGTGCCTCTTCATGGAGTGAATCCACGAGGTTTGCTCCCCAATGATCTGTGGCAGACGGATGTTATGCATATAGCGACTTTTGGGAAGTTGCAATATGTGCATGTTTCAGTGGACACATTTTGTGGTCTCATTTATGCCTCAGCTCATTCAGGTGAAAAGGTCAAAGATGTGAAGGCTCACTGTTTACAAGCATTCACTTTCATGGGAGTGCCCAAAGTTCTCAAGACTGACAATGTTCCAGCTTATACCACCACAGGCTTTCAAAAATTTTGTGAGGAGTACAAAATTACCCATAAATATGGCATTCCATATAATCCTCAAGGGCAAGCAATTATTGAACATACTCATCTAACTATTAAATCCTATCTTTCCAAAACAAAGGAGGGGAAATTCCCTTCTCCGCATGGTAGGCTTGCTCATGTTCTCTATATTTTAAATTTTTTGACTGTTGATTCCAATGGATGCTCAGTGGTGCTGCGGCATTGGAATCCTTGCCGCCCTCATCTGGGCCTTGCCCATCGGAAAGATTTACAAACTGGAGAATGGCGTGGTCCGGATCCCATTTTGACATGCACTAGAGGCTCCGTTTGCATATTTCCCAAGAATGCTGAGTCCCTGGTATGGGTACCAGAAAGGTGTGTTAAACCTGTTCATGATAACAATGACTCTACCCAGGGGGCTACTCCTGAGAATACTCCTTCTTCTGTTTTACAGGAGGAAGTGTTGGCAGTGGGATGTTGTCATCGGGCTGATGAGTATCCTCCTCATCTGGAGTGCAGCTGTCATTGGCCTAGCCCTTAGTGAGCTCCTAAAATGATTAAAACATTTTTATAACAGTTCATCATAAACTTATTTGTATGTTGCATCCAACCCACACCTCTCCCCAAGAAGTGCAGCCCAGACAACTCTGCAGAAGCAGCAAAGTTTATTGAGGAAATAGGCACACAGGCCAATCGATTGGGGTCAGCTCTCCTTTCCTTCAGAGAGTGACCCCGAAGTGAGGGTTTCAGAGGTTATTATAGGGTGGGCTAGCTACATATTGGCCGATATTTAAACTATAGTTATTTACAGTTCAACTGTGACAGTGCCTCCTATGTCCCCTTTCAGTTCCTGGAACTTTAGGTAACTGGCCAGGGGGTCTTGGCAGCCTGTGGTTATGCACCCCCATCCGTGAGAAGCAAGCATAGCAAAGCATTAATCACAGAAGCACAAAGAGCAGGTTAGCAAATACATGCAGGCCTGAGCCAGCGTGACTCCATTTTGTGTTAGGATTTTACAATCTGGAGTGCAGCTGTCATTAGTCTAGCCCTTAGTGAGCTAAAATCATTAAAACATTTTCATAACAGTTCATCATGAACTTATTCATATGTTTTGAGTTACTTGTATTGATCTGTGTAAGGTCCCTTGCATTTACCACCTTACACGATCCTTTACATTATAATATCTGGGTCCACTTAGCTGATATCATCAATACTAGTAAAATTTGTATTCAGCAAAATGTGGACATGAGTACTATACTTGGATCTTGCTTATTACCAGTGTGTCATCCTGTAGCAGACTTTGCAAATATGACTATGTTCTCTAAAAATGGCATCCAGAAACCTATATCATATAAAGATTCCTATAATTGGGGAACTCCCCAATATAATCTGCGTAGTAATGCTTTAAAACTGATTACTCCAACTGTAGCTTTCACTATTAATGATACCTGGGCTGAGATTCAAAAGTGCACCACTAATTGTATTAATTTGAAGGTTCGCTTTTTTAACTGTACATCGAAAGAGCCCATATTATATGGAACAGGACATATTCCTTTACCCACTGGATGGTTTTTCTCTTGTGGATGCTATACATTTAACTACATTCCCGCTAATATGTCTCATGGTACCTTGTGTTGTCTAAGCAGATTGACTATCTTCTTGCCTAAGTCTACAGATCTTTTGCAGGAGCATCCCGCACACCAATGAGAAATGCAATCTGTGACCCTGTCTGAAGACTGTGATGACTCCGTCCACTTAGTCTCCATTGCTGAATTTAATGCTTTGACTTTTTTGCTTGTAGGAATCCCTGCATTAGCTGTGGAGGCTTATAAAGGGACCATGAAGCTAGCATGTGCTTTAGCTAAAAATATTAATTATACATCTAATGCTATTGCACTATTGAATGATGAACAAAAACAGCACAGACAAGCTATATTAGATAATCAAGCTGCCATTGATTATTTACTGTTCTTTTTTCTTTTTTTTTTAATTTATTTTTCTCAAAAGTTGCATTTTAATACATGTTATCAAACATAACAGAAAAAAAACAAATTTTCAGAAGGTGTAAACACTATTCACTGAAAACATTTGTTGAGGCAAATAGAAAAAAAATTATTACAATCATAATTTTTCTAACTTTGCACAAAATTATAAGCAGATTACATTCTTCATATTAAACATCTTTATATGCACTTTCAATGAACAGTATATATATATATATATATATATTTTAATCAACCATCTTTACATCATAAGTCTTGTACTGAAGTGTGAAATATGTGTTGCTTTAATCTAACTGACAATAGTAATTCTATTACTAAAGATTTGAAAAGGTTAATAGAGATTGTTAATCGTATTCAACAAGACACTTCAGGAATAATTTCTTATCATGGTTGACATCCTGGTTACCCAATTTGAATTGGGTGAAACATTTGTTCTTAGGTGGGTGTCTTATTCTCTTGCTCCTCTTAATCTGTTCCTGTATGTTTCAATGCTGTCTGCACATATCCTTTGGCATGCGCTCACATCCTATCTAGAGCTTGGAAGTCATGACCATGGGGGCACTTCTGGAGTGCTGCTAGGACAGTACATAGGCCACAATAGCTCTTTGTGAAAAACCCCTCTGCCCAAAACTGGCTGGGCTTGGCAAAATCCTAGGAAAGTCAATGACGGTTAAGATGGGAGCATGGTCACAAACAACCTAAGACAGGAAGCATACCATGATATTAGAAGGTATGCTCTCCAGTGATGGGTAAGCTGTGGTCCAGAGTTCCCACAACCTAAGAAAGGCTCTAGGAAAAGAGAGGGGGAATTGTGGGAAAGAGCTGCCTTCGTGTCCCAGTACAAAACTGATAGCCTGGATGTGTCCTTGGGCCAAGCTGTTGTTATGCTCTCAGGCCCAAGGTGAGCAACCATGGCTCATGATCTAAGTTCCGTGTCCTCAGTTCACATCTGCATTCTTATGTAAACATAAAGTTGGTAAAGTAGATGCACTTGTAAGACTCCACTGCATCCCGTGGTTCCCTGTGGCACTTCCGGGTAAAGATGGTCAGAGGAACATATATATATTCCAGAATGACTTCAATAAAGGATTTATTATTGGACCATCCAATCTGGAGTATTGTATTGTCCTTTGAGTGTGTGTTTGTGTGTGTTTGTAATTCTCAGCTGCAGCCCCCTCACCGATCCTGATTTCACTTCGTGCCAATGCAGGCATTGGCAAGATGAAGTAAATCAAAGAACAAAGAGAGCATAAGATATGCAAAAAGAAAAACACATGTACGTCTTGGGACCAGACGTATTTCTATATAAATACAAAGTGTACTAGAACTGAAAATTTATATTAGAGATTCAAGAATTTAAAAAATTAGAAAAAGTATGAATATAGGAAAAGTTTCTATCAGATTTTACACAGACATAGAGTAAGTGTGAGAGAATTGAACTGAGTTTGGAAAGTTAAGAATACTCATAAGCATGTAATTCTGAGAATACATGAAAAATCAAACATGAATAGATAGAATACCACAGAGAAATAAGTAAAATGAGAGTCATTGGAAAATGTATTTTGTCAATAAGTAAAAGTAAAAATGTACCTAATCTAGAATATATATTTGAACTCAGAATGAGAAAGATAGTGAATGCAAATTGATAAGTTGAGTAAGAAGAAAAATGTAAGGCAAATTCTGTCTGGATCATGGCAGAGATCTTGAAATGTTAATATGTTCTGAGACCTTCTTCCAAACATTCCTTAAAAACTGACCTAGGTGCCTCTTGTTGCTCATGATTGCCTACCTGGATGGATGTAAATTAAGCACCTGGATGCACAATTGCCTGCATCTGGTCCCTATGCTCTATCAGCTGGAGGCCAAAGGACCATCTCATAAAGCATAAACTGGGCCCTTTTACATAAGCAGAAATAGGAGATTAGATGAAGTAAACCAAAAAACAAAAAAAGCATAAAATACGTAAAAATGGAATACACATGTACTTCTTGGGACCAGATGTATTTCTATGTAAATACAAAGTGTACTAGAATTGAAAATTCATTTTAGAGGTTTGAGAATTAAGAAAATTTAAAAGAAGTACGAATATAGGTAAAATTTTTATCAGATTTTATACAGACATAGATTGAGTGTGAGAGAATTCAACTGAGTTGGACCGTTATGTATATTCATAAAAATTTGATTCTGAGAATACTTGAAAAATCCTACATGAAGAGATAGACTAAGACACAGGCATGCATAAAATGAGTGTCATTGGAAAATGTATTTTGCTAATAAGTAAATATAAGAATGTACCTAATCTAGAGTATATATTTGAAGTCAGAATGAGAAAGATAGTGAATGCAAATAGGGTAGTTGGGTCAGAAGCAAACATGACTCAAATTCTGTCTGAAGTATGGCAGAGCTCTTAAATGTTCATATGTTCTGAGTCCTTCTTGCAAAATTTCCTTAAAAACTTACCCAGTTGCCCCATGTTGCTCATGATTGCCTTCCCAAAAAGATGTTAATAAAGAACCTGAATGCCCAATTGCTTGCACCTTGCCCCTATGCTCTATCAGCTGGAGGCCAATGGAGCATCACATAAAACATAAACTGGGCCCTGCCACCTAAGCAGAAATAGAAGATTAGATGAAGTAAATCAAAGAACAAAGAGAGCATAAGATATGCAAAAAGGAATACACACGTACTTTTTGGGACCAGATGTATTTCTATGTAAATAGAAAGTGTACTAGAATGAAAATTCATATTAGAGGTCTGAGAATTAAGAAAATTTAGGAAAAGTATGAATATAAATAAAATTTTTATCAGATTTTATACAGACAAAAATTGAGTGTGAGAGAATTCAACTGACTTTGTACAAGTATGAATATTAATAAGAATGTAATTCTGAGAATACGTGAAAAGTCATCCATGAAGAGAGAGAATCCCACACAGGCATGATTAAAATGAGAGTCATTGGAAAATCTATTTTGTCAATAAGTAAAAGTCAGAATGTACCGAATCTAGAGTATATATTTTAATTCAGAATGAGAAAGACAGTGAATGAGAACAGATAAGTTGAGTAAGAAGAAAAACATAAGGTAAATTCTCTCTTGAGCAGGGCAGAGCTCTTGAAATTTTTATATGTTCTGAGGCCTTCTTCAGAACCTTTTGAAAAAACTGACCCAGGTGCCATGAGTTGCTCATGATTGCCTTCCTAGAAACATGTTAATTAAGCACCTAAATTCCCAATTACCTGCACCTGGCCCCTATGCTCTATCAGCTGGAGGCCAAAGGAACATTTCATAAAGCATAAACAGGGCCCTGTCACATAAGTAGAAAGAGGAGTTTAGATGAATAAACAAAGAGCAAAGAAAGCATAATTACATGAAAAAAATGGAATATACATATGTCTTGGTATCAGATGTATTTCTATGTAAATTCAAAGTGTTCTAAAATTGAAAATTTATATTAGAGTTCTGAAAATTAAGAAAATTTAGGAAAAGTATGAATATAGGTAAAATTTTTATCAGATTTTATATAGACATAGATTAAGTGTGAGAGAATTCAACTTAGTTTGGACAGTTACTAATATTCATAATCATGTAATTCTGAGAATATGTGAAAAATCATCCATGAATAGATAGAATCACACACAGGCATGAGTCAAATGAGAGTCATTGGAAAATGCATTTTGGCAAAAATTAAAAGTCAGAATGTACATAATATATAGTATATAATTGAAGTCAGAATGAGAAAGATAGTGATTGCAAATAGATAAGTTTAGTCAGAAGAAAAATATAAGGCAAATTCTGTCTGGAACATGGCAGAGCTCTTGAAATGTTCATATGATCTGAAGCCTTTTCCAAACTTTCCTTAAAATCTGACCTAAGTGCCATGTGTTGCTCATGATTGCCTTTCTGGAAAGATGTTAATTAAGCACCTAAATGCTCAATTGCCTGCACCTGGACCCTATGCTCTATCAGCTGGCCGCCAATGGATAATCTCATAAAGCATAAAGTGGGCCCTGTTACATAAGCAGAAATAGGAGATTAGATGAAGTAAATCAAAGAACTAAGAGAGCATAGGATATGTCAAAAGGGAATACACATGTACTTCTTGGGACATGAGCTACCTTTGGACATCTTTTCAAACCCAGAGAATTCTGTATGACCACTTATCAATATTTTCACCTTTAATGCTTCGCTGTGTCTACTTTCCTAAGGTAGTAATTTATCATGTGTGGAAAAACCACACGTCACAATTCAGCAATGTTTATTCATACCTACAGCTATGGAAGAGAGAATGTTGATAAGAAGAGGCAACGTAGATTGCAACATGTATGTGAATCCATGTATCCTGGAATTAAGAGAAAATGGAGTCATGCAGGATGAAGTTAAACTATACAACTAAATATTGATCCAAATCCAAGTGATTTTAGAGAATTAACACAAATGTGAAAAAATAGAAATAATCCTGACTATACAAATCTGAACCTATGTGATAAAACATATGTAAATATATCAAATCCTGTATGAGGATGAGTCACAGAGAAACATTATAAATGCATTGCTAAATATGAGAATATGAGTTTGAATCTTATCTATGATAAACTGAGGTGGATATAAAAATTTCATTGTGAAAAGAAAAAGATCAAAGCTAAACACTCTTGGAAGATTTCTTGGGCTTCGTGAAATAAAGAATGTTGATTGACAGACAGAAATGTGTGAAATACTACATCCTGAATTAGGGTTAGGATATGAGAATTACCATGAATATTTATGTAAACTTTATTCTTGAGAAGGGCATTAAAATTTGAGGGAAATTACATAAGTAGAGAGTCATTGGAAAATGTATTTTGTCAATAAGTAAATGACAGAATGTACCTAATCTAGAGTATATAAATCAACTCAGAATGAGAAAGATAGTGAGTGCAAATAGATAAGTTGAGTCAGAAGAAAAACATAAGGCAAATTCTGTCTGGAACATGGCAGAGCTCGTGAAATGGTCATATGTTCTGAGATCTTCTTCCAAACTTTTTTAAAAAACTGAGCCAGGTGCATAGTGTTGCTCATGATCGCCTTCCTGGAAAGATGTTAATTAAGCACCTGGATGCCCAATTGCCTGCACCTGGCCCCTATGTTCTGTCAGCTGGAGGCCAATGGACCATTTAATAAAGCATAAACTGGGCCCTGTCACATAAGCAGAAATAGGAGATTTAATGAAGTAAACCAAAGTACAAAGAGAGCATAGGATTTGTAAAAAGAGAATACACATGTACTTCTTGGGACTAGATGTATTTATATGTAAACAGAAACTGTACTGGAATTGAAAATTAATTTTAGAGGTCCGAGAATAAAGACAATTTAGAAAAAGTAAGAATATAGGTAAAATTTTTATCAGATTTTTTACAGACATAGATTGATTGTGAGAAAATTCAACTGAGTTTGGACAATTATGAATATTCATAAAAATGTAATTCTGAGAATAAGTAAATAATCATACATGAAGAGATAGAATCCCACACAGGCATGAGTAAAATGAGAGTCACTGGAAAATGTATTTTGTCAATAAGTAAAAGTCAGAATGTACCTAATCTAGAGTATATATTTGAAGTCAGAATGAGAAAGATAGTGAATGCAAATAGATAAGTTGAGTCAGAAGCAAAACATAAGGCAAATTCTGTCTGGAGCATGGCAGAGCTCTTGAAATGTTCTTATGTCCTGAGGCTTTCTTCCAAACTTTCCATAAAAATTGAGCCAGGTGCCACGAGTTGGTTATGATTGCCTTCCCCAGAAAGATATTAATTAAGCACCTGGATGCCCAATTGCCTGCACCTGGACCCTATGCTCTATCAGCTGGCCACCAATGGACCATCTCATAAAGCACAAATTGGGCCCTGTCACATAAGCAGAAATAGGAGATTAGATGAAGTAAATAAAAGAACAAAGAGAGAATAGGATATGTATAAAGGGAATACACATGTACTTCTTGGGACCTGATGCCACCTATTGTCCTCTTCTCAAACCCAGCAAAGTCTGTATGACCACTTATCAATATTTCCAGCTTCAACGCTTCACTGCGTCTGCTTCCCTCAGGGAGTAATTCATCATGTGTGGAAAAACCACGTCACAACTTAGCGGTGTATATTCATACCTATAGATACGGAAGAGAGAATATTTAAAAGAAGAGGCAAAATAGACTGTAACATATATGTGAAAGTTTTTGGATTTAAGAAAAATGGAGTCATGCAGGATGACGTCAAACTATACAATTAAATATTGACCCGATTGCAAGTGATTTTAGAGAATTAACACAACTGTGAAAAAATACAAATAATCCTGACTATACACATATGAATCTATGTGATAAAGCTTATGTAAATATGTCAAATCCTATACGAGGATAAGTCATGGAGAGTCATAACAAATGTGTTGCTAAATATGAGAATGTGAGTTTGAATCTGATCTATGATAAACTGATCTGGATATAAAAATTTCAGTGTGAAAAGTAAAAGTTCAAAACAAAACACTCTTGGAAATTGCCTTGGGCTTCATGGTATGAAGAACGTTGATTGTCTGACAGAAATGTGTGAAATATTACATCCTGAATTAGGGTTAGGGTATGAGAATTACCATGAATATTTATATAAACTTTATTCTTAACAAGGGCATTAAAATATGAGGAACATTACATGAGTAGAAAGAATACTAAACAGGGATGAGTAAAATGAGACCTATGAGAATATAGTAGGTAAGTCAGAGGTAGTTAGGATGAATTTCTTATACAAAAGAGTTTTATGTATGCAAATTCTACATCAGACATTGAAAATACTATTCCAATTACAGTTGAAATTTTATACACTATGGTACATGGATGAAAGAAAAAATAAACTTGGTTCTGAGGTAGGCCCCTTAATGTATCCAATTTGTAATGACTCAAGGTTAGTGTTAGAGAATAAACAGGCACTTGGAGATTTAAAAAAATAAAGAATTTACATCAGAATACACCGGAGAAATTTAAATGTCATTACAAAGTCTTATGGGGGAATTATTCAAGAGAAAGTCAAATGAAAATATATGTGGTGAATATATGAATAACAAACTGAACTTCATTTAAGGTTATATACAGTGAAAGAGATGGAAAGTAAATGTGGAAATTTGAAAATGAACTGTGCAATACACTTAAATATTTTCAGACATACTTAGAATGGTGGAAATTTAGGATTTCCGAGAGAAATATATAAAATTCAATAGCATAGTTTGTACTACCTTAGGGTAAGTGTAAGTGATTTAACACAAATATGGATAAATATGGGTATTACTAAGAAGGTTCTTCTGCATAAACATGAGAAAACATAGATGACTTCAGAGAATCTTAAACAAACATGAGTCGAGGTACTGCCATAACAAAATACATTATGTGAACATGAGAAAGCTGGTGTGAATTCATGTATAAGATGTATGAAATAGGCATGAAATGAAAGAGTGAAATATGTAAATAAAAAGTGTACTAGAATTGAAAATTCATATTAGAAGTCTGAGAATTAAGAAAATTTAAGAAATGTACCAATATATGTAAAATTTTATCAGATTTTATACAGACACATTTGAGTGTGAGAGAATTCTACTGAGTTTAGATAGTTATGAATATTCATAAAAATGTACTTCTGAGAATATGTGAAAAATCATACATGAAGAGATAGAAACCCACACATGCATGAGTAAAATGAGATCATTGGAAAATGTATTTTGGCAATTAGTAAAAGTCAGGATGTACCTTATCTAGAGTATATATTTGAAGTCAGAATGAGAAAGATAGTGAATGCTGATAGACAAGTTGTGTCAGAAGAAAAACATAAGGCAAATTCTGTCTGAAGCATGGCAGAGCTCTTGAAATGTTCATATGATCTGAGGCCTTTTTAAAAATTTTTCTTAAAATCTGACCCAAGTGCCATGTGTTGCTCATGATTGCCTTTCTGGAAAGATGTTAATTAAGCACCTAAATGCTCGATTACCTGCACCTGGACCCTATGCTCTATCAGCTGGCCGCCAATGGACCATCTCATAAAACATAAACTGGGCCCTGTCACATAAGCAGAAATAGGAGATTAGATGAAGCAAACCAAAGAAAAAAGAGAGCATAGGATATGTAAAAAGGGAATACACATGTACTTCTTGGGACCTAATGCCACCTATTGTCCTCTTCTCAAACCCAGCAAAGTCTGTATGACCACTTATCAGTATTTCCAGCTTCAATGTTTCACTGCGCCTGCTTCCCTCAGGGAGTAATTCATCATGTGTGGAAAAACTACATGTCACAATTTAACAGTGTATATTCATACCTATAGATATGGAAGAGAGAATATTTAAAAGAAGAGGCAAAATAGACTGTAACATGTATGTGAAAGTTCCTGGATTTAAGAAAAATTGGAATCATGCAGGATGAATTTAACTGTACAATTAAATATTGAACCTTTCCAAGTGATTTTAGAGAATTAACACAAATGTGAATAAATAGAAATAATTCTGACTATACACATCTGAATCTATGTGATAAAGCATATGTAAATATGTCAAATCCTGTATGAAGATAAGCCACAGAGAGCCATAACAAATGTGTTGCTAAATATGAGAATGTGAGTTTGAATCTGATCTATGACAAACTGACCTGGATATAAAAATTTTAGTGTGAAAAGGAAAAGTTCAAAGCAAAACACTCTTTGAAGTTGCCTTGGGCTTCATGGAATAAAGAATGTTGATTGACAGAAATGTGTGAAATATTACATCTTGAATTAGGATTAAAGTATGAGAATTAGCATGAATATTTATATAAACTTTTATTCTTAACAAGGGCATTAAAATATGAGGAACATTACATGAGTAGAGAGAATACTTAACAGAGATGTGTAAAATAAGACCTATGAGAATATAGTAGGTAAGACAGGGGTAGTTAGGATGAATTTCATATACAAAAATTTTTATGTATGCAAATTCTACATTGAACATGGAAAATACTATTTTAATTAGAGTTGAAATTGTATACACTATCTTAGTGGATGATGGAAAAAATGAACACTGATTCTGAGGGAGGTTTCATAATGTATCCAATTTGTAATGAGTCAAGGTTAGTGTTAGATAATAAACTGGCACATGGAGATTAAAAAAAAAAGAATTTACATCAGAATACACCAGAGAAATTATAAATGTCATCACAAAGTCTTATGGGGGAATCATTCAATAGAAGGTCAAATGAAAATATATAAGGTGAATATATGAATAACAAACTGAACTTCATTCAGGATATTCAGTGATAGAGATGGATAGTAAATATCAAAATTTGAAAACAAACTGTACGACACATATAGAAATTTTGAGACATTCCTCAAATGATGGAAATTTAGGACTTCTGAGAGAAATATGTAAAATTTAATAGCATAGTTTGTACTACCTTTGGGTTAACTGTAAGTGATTTAACACAACTATGGTTAAATATGGATATTACTAAGAAGGTACTTCTGCATACAGGTGGGAAAACATAGATGACTTCATAGAATCTTACACAAACATGAGTCGAGGTAGTGCCATAACAAAATACATTATGTGAACATGAGAAAGCTGTTTGAATCCCATGTATAATATGTATAATATAGGCTTAAAATGGAAGAGTGAAATATGTAAATAGAAAGTGTAGTAGAATTGAAAATTCATATGAGAGGTCCGAGAATTAAGAAAATTTAGGAAAAGTACAAATATAGGTAAAATATTGATCAGATTTTTTACAGGCATAGATTGAGTGTGAGAGAATTCAACGGGGTTTGGGCAGTTATGAATATTCATAAGAATGAAATTCTGAGAATACGTGAAAAATCATACATGAAGGGATAGAATCCCACACAGGCATGTGTAAAATGAGAGTCATTGGAAAATGTATTTTGTCAATAAGTAAAAGTCAGAATGTACCTAATCGAGAGTATATATTTGAAGTCAGAATGAGAAAGATAGTGAATGAAATAGATAAGTTGAGTCAGAAGAAAAATATAAGGCAAATTCTGTCTGGAACATGGCAGAGCTCTTGAAATGGTCATATGTTCTGATGTCTTCTTCCAAATTTTCCTCAAAAACTGACCCAGGTGCCACGTGTTGCTCATAACTGCCTTCCCGGAAAGATGTTAATTGAGCACCTGCATGCCCAATCGCCTACAACTGGCCAATATGTTCTATCAGCTGGAGGCCAATCAACCATCTCATTAAGCATAAACTGGACCCTGTCACATAAGCAGAAATAGGAGATTGCTGGGGTCCAGCCTCCGCAGGGTGTCAGGTCCTGAGGTGGCATGAGTGGTGTTGGTGAGGGGACGACAGGGAATGAGACACAGAGACCAGATGTGGTGCAACCTGTGTCTAAATTTGCTCGGTGACAGGTCTTTATTTATATCCATAAAATGTTCAACAAACTTTGTTTTTCTCATAGACTATTTTCATTAAAATCATTAGATCATCATAAATGAATACATTTTCAATTATAAAAATGTAGCAAGATGTTATTCCATAACATACCACAATAAGGAAATACATAAAACAAATGTTCTATATTTAACAATTACATATGACAGATTTTGGCCAGCTTAAAACAGAAAAATACTCTTAATAAGCTAAAAAATAGACCTATCAAAATGTTAATCTATTACTTTCATCTAGAGGTTTTCTACATTTATATATATTTGTTAACCTATCTTAATGTCTACCTTAAAATTGTTAAAGTCTCATCTATCCTCTTAAATCCAAATACCTTAATTTTCTAAGAATAACCATTGAGGCTAATATGTGCTAAGTGTGAGACTGTGGTTTGTGGTTTTCTCCAGACTCTTAAGTTTCTACCTCTTCTATAATGAATAAGTAAGTTTCTATACATATAGGAGCTCTCTCCATGCCTTCAATGCCTCCCCTCCCCTTTCCTTTGCCCAATGCTGATTGGTTACTTTGAATGTTTCCCCTCCTCTTTACCCCATGCTGATTGGCTGTCTTCAGTGCCTCTCCTTTTCTCATCCCATGCTGATTGGCTGCCTTCAGTGGCTCTCCTTTTCTCATCCCATGCTGATTGGCTGCGTGCCTGACATGGATCAATACCCTATTGGCTGTAACCTAACGTCAGGGCCATGATTTGTCCGAGGACCCTATATAAACTGTTGCACTAACTGAAATAAACGGGTCTGCTTCTCGCTCTGGCAGAGCAGTTTTACCTACCCCCGGGGTCTGGGTGAGTGACTCCGCGACCGTCCACCCCATAAACCCTCGTCCCATGGGACCCAGACCTCATCCCTCAGGACCCCAGACCTCGTCCTTCGGGACCCCAGATCTCGTCCCGTGGGACCCCATTGTCCTTCGTCCTTCGGGACCCCAGACCTCGTCCTCCGGGACCCCAGACCTCGTCCTTCGGGACCCCAGACCTCGTCCCGTGGGACCCCAGACCTCGTCCTCCGGGACCCCAGACCTCGTCCTCCGGGACCCCAGACCTCATCCTTCGGGACCCCAGACCACATCACGTGGGACCCCATTGTCCTTCGTCCTCCGGGACCCCAGAGTTCGTCCCATGGGACCCCAATCCTCGGTCCCCTCGTCCTGCGGGACCCCAACTCGTCGAGCGAACCCACGCGAGGCACGACATAAACGACATCTGGCGCCAACGTGCTTTAGTGGCTTGCTCGACCCCTCAGACTCGGAAACTCAGAAAGGGAAACTCAGAAAGTGATTTTGTGGCGGTCCCCTGTCTTGTCTTGCTGGTGAGGGTAACATCAGCCTTTTTGTGGTCTTCTGTGTCTGTTTGTCTTTGTGTAAAAAAGTTAGGTCAGGGAACATACCTCCACTCCCTGGTTCGTCCGGCAGTCACACATAAGGGTCTGATCAGCCCGGTGACTGGAACTGCCATAACGCTTGTGGCGTATGGTCCTCCGAGACACTGTGTGAGCATACGGCTGTGGCCTAAAAAACCACAGAAGTCCCTCACAAAGCGCAACATACCCTGATCCTAAACATTTCTGTGTTTTTTATGTCTCATGAGACCTCAAATTTACTTTCTTCTCATAATCCTCAGTTTTTTTTTCTGACCTCTTTGCTTTCGATTTTTCTCTAGCTTTTCCTCCTGCTATCATTACTATTACTTTCACTTTAAAGTTTCTTGTCTCCACTCCTTCACCATAGGAATTCTCCTCTCCTCAGTCCTCAATGAGGCAACCCTTAAAGCACCCCCACAACATCAATCACATAGCCCTGATCCTTCATCCTCAACTTCCTGTGAACACCCTCTTCATGGAAATTTCCCTGCCTCTGACACTCCTTGTATTTACCCTAACCTGCCTTCAGCTCCCAGTGCAGTTACTCCTCCTCCTCCCTACCTTACTTCCTCTGCCTGTGACCCTGCTGTTTCTCTGCCAGCCATACTACTTTCCACCTTGAAATTACCCTTAGGTATCCTTTGGCAATGTGATGGACCTTTATTATGGTCACATCTTCCCTGGAGCTCCTGCCATAAAATCACCAGTCTCACCTCACAAATTATAGCCTTAGTGGTAAGACTCAGAGAACAAGCTAGATCCATCTTTAATAAGGGACCTAACATCATGGTTGTACCCTTTCATCAGGAACAAATCACCTTCCTCCTACAAACTTCTTTAGACTTCCAGATAATGATGGAGGGATTTCCTGGGTCACTGTCTTCCCATCTCCCTCCTTCTAAACTACTGTAGACCCTACAAGATCTTCCCTTAAAAGTGACCACTCATGCTTTTCCCTCAAGCAAACCCATTCCTATGGCCCCTTGAGTGTTTACAGATGCTAACACTCATCATCTTGGATACATTGTAATGGGATCTAATGTAACAAATGATCAATTTGTCCAAAGGCATTCTGATTCTGTCCAAGCAGCTGAATTGACTGCACTTATCCTGGTGCTGGTAAGATATCAGACCATTCCTCTTAACATAATCTCTGATAGTATATATGCTGTCAAGGTTTGCTCTTCCATTGCTTATTCCACTTTTAGGCCCCGGGACTGTCCTGTTGATCAGTCTATGGCTACCCTAAAGGCTGTACTAGAAATAAGACAGCAACCATGGTATATTATGCACATTCGCTCCCATTCTGGGTTACCTGGCTTCCTATCAGATGGGAATGCCTCTATTGACAAACTTGTAAGTCAGCCTAAAGTCATGATGTCTACTCTAGAACAAGCTAGAACCTTACACCAGAGGTTTCACCTCTCAGCAAATAGTCTTCATTGCTTATTGCCTGAAATTCCAATCCAACAATGCAAACATCTCATTGATACATGCTCTTCTTGCAGTCCATTGTTACCGTTGGGCCCACTCCAACCACAGGGAGTCAACCCCCATGGGCTGACACCCAACTCTCTATGGCAGATGGATGTCATTCATATCCCTACCTTTGGAAAACTTAAATTTGTACATGTGATAATTGACACCTATTCCTCCCTTGTGTATGCTACTGCTCTCACAGGGGAAAAAGCAGCCCATGTAATTAAGGCTGTAAAGCAAGCAATGCTATTCATGGGTGTCCCGTGGTCAATCAAAACAGAAAATGGCCTGGCCTATGTCTCCCTCAGATTGAAGGAATTTTTAACTTCCTGGGGAATTTCCCATACCAAAGGGATTCCTTATAACACCCAGGGACAAGCAATCATAGAAAGAACCAATCACACTCTAAAGGAGATGCTTCAGAAACTTGATTCTACCGAAAAGGACCCTTCTTTGAAATTGTTAGATGCATTATTTACTCTTAACTATCTCACTTTTGACAAACAAGGCCTCAATGCAGCAATCCGACACTGGGGTCCAATTATCTTCCCTATTCCCATTCCCTTGGTAGGATGGAAAGATCCTTTGACCCTTCAATGGAAAGGCCCAGACCCTCTGCTCACACAAGGGCGAGGCTATGCTTGTGTCTTCCCCCCAACAGAATCTAAGCCTCTTTGGATCCCAGCCAGGAATATTCATCCAAGCCTCTCTCAAGAAGACAACAAAACTCACATGAAGAAAGAAGTCAC
Source organism: Geosciurus inauris (assembly GCA_004024805.1). NCBI lineage: Eukaryota > Metazoa > Chordata > Mammalia > Rodentia > Sciuridae > Geosciurus > Geosciurus inauris. The sequence continues at coordinate 18,917 of PVHX01015687.1, forward strand.
TTCCGTGAGTACCTAAAAGGCAATACCCACTTATACTACTATTGGTCTTCCAGGGCATTGCCACCTCCTGGTGGGTTCGTGTCCCCACTCCTGTAATACTGCTGCCCATAAGCCTTGATGACTCTGTCCTGCCCTTCCTCTTAGCTACCAATGAGTCATCACAATGTCCTGTCACTTCTGACCCCACAGTCTCTCAGACTAATAGATCTTCTGAGATTACCCACTTTAGACTCTATAACTTGGAGAAACTGTCTCTCTATTACCTGACCATATATCCTCATTCATGGGGAAGACATCACATGATCCAGTTTCATAGCATGACCCTCCACAATAACATATTAAAACTTAACAAGCTCTTTTAGTTCATATCATTAAAGAATTACAGGTATGCAAGAAAATGCCTGCCACATGGATCGCAGACCTCGAGAACATAAGCAGCTCATCCACCCCATCTTCGCTGGAAATGCAAGGCTTCACAGCTTCGGCCAACCCTAACCCCAAACCCTCCTTCCTTTCCAACCCTACCCAACCCCATTACTCCTTCTCTTAGGAGAGAGCTCATTTTGGGCACGTGCATACAGGCTGGTCAGCCAATGACGGGTAAGATTCCCAGAGGGGCACAACCTAAGCCAGGCGCAGTCTTGTTTGCCCTTCTCTTGCGCACAAGCTGCTAATTGATGACGGGTAAGTGCTCAGAGGAGCACAACCTAAGACAGATTACAGCTTCGTTAGTGCCCCCCCCCACTCTAGCATATGCAGCCTGTAGGAGTCTGGAAAATCCAGCAGAATGATTCTCTCCCATGAGGAGTTTATCACAGATCCCTCCAACATGCTTGCTTATGGGCCACACAGGGCCCGCTGACCTATCAAATAAAAGTAAAAAGGGGGAAATATAGGAGCTCTCTCCATGCCTTCAATGCCTCCCCTCCCCTTTCCTTTGCCCAATGCTGATTGGTTACTTTGAATGTTTCCCCTCCTCTTTACCCCATGCTGATTGGCTGTCTTCAGTGCCTCTCCTTTTCTCATCTCATGCTGATTGGCTGCCTTCAGTGGCTCTCCTTTTCTCATCCCATGCTGACTGGCTGCGTGCCTGACATGGATCAATACCCTATTGGCTGTAACCTAACCTCAGGGCCATGATTAGTCCAAGGACCCTATATAAACTGTTGCACTAACTGAAATAAATGGGTCTGCTTCTCGCTCCGGCAGAGCAGTTTTACCTACCCCTGGGGTCTGTGTGAGTGACTCTGCGACCGTCCACCCCATAAACCCTCGTCCCGTGGGACCCCAGACCTCGTCCCTGGGGACCCCAGACCTCGTCCTTAGGGACCCCAGACCTCGTCCCGTGGGACCCCATTGTCCTTTGTCCTTCGGGACCCCAGACCTCGTCCTCCGGGATCCCAGACCTCGTCCTTTGGGACCCCAGACCTCGTCCTTCGGGACCCAGACCACGTCCCGTGGGACCCCATTGTCCTTCATCCTCCGGGACCCCAGAGTTCGTCCTTTGGGACCCCATTCCTCGGTCCCCTCGTCCTTCAGGACCCCAACTCGTCGACCGAACCCACACGAGGCATGACATAAACGACATATACAGCTAGTGTAAGTGGCTAGAATCACATTTTCTACACTAGCATCTACATATATTATTTCTAGTATAAAATCTTCCCCAAATACCATTACTTAACTTCTGCTCAAACCATTGCCTGCACAGTTTTAACTCTACTTCCCTAGGTAAACATCTAGGTCTCCTAATTTTTTCCCAGAGTATTTAAGTTTTATACATGAAACCCATCTTTCCCCATAAATATAGGCTTTTGTCCAAGGTAAAGGAGGCTGTGAGACTGTTGGAGGTGGTTCTGGAGTAGTAACTATTCATCTTGTTACCTGCCATGTAACTCCTTTTCCCATCTTAAAGATTATATATGATCCTGAATGTTTGGTAGGAGGAACCCATCTGGGCCAGGACTTATTTCAGGTTTTGGCTGTACCAAAGCTATAGCTTTAGAGTTGAGTACAGTAGGAAGATTTGTTGCCCACAATTCATGCTGCTGCAATTACCACATTGGCTGCCTACATTTCCTGTTGAATGGGCTCGGGAATATATTTTCTGTAGGAGGAGCAGATGTTTTCATGAAGTCATATACATTTTGGAGGCTCCTGAAAAGGGGGTTTTCTAGATGTGCTTTTGGGATTTTCTATCTTTCCTGGGAAAAGGCTGGAAGGCATAATAGGAGACTGAGATGGTTTGTGCTCCTGAGTGATATAATCATTAACTCCAGACTGAGGTAACTTCTGCATAGAATTGGACAAGAGTGTTTTTTCTGCAGGGTACACAAGAAAACATTCATTAGTATAATTATCTCTATTATCTTGCAAACAATCATTCCAAGCAAAAACAAAATAAGGAGTAAACACTTTAGCCTAATATCCATATGAGCCCACTGGGCCTTGTCAAGCAGTGTTGCCATCTGGAACATGGGCTGTGGCATTAGATGAAGTAAATCAAAGAACAAAGAGAGCAGAGGACATGTAAAAAGGGAATACACATATACTTCTTGGGACAAGAGGCCACCTATGGTCCTCTTCTTGAACTTAGACAAGTCTGTATGACCACTTTTCTATATACTCAGCTTCAATGCTTCAGTGGGTCTGCATCCCTCAGGTTGTAATTCATGATGTGAGGAAAAATGACACTTCTCAAATCAGCGGTGCTTATTCATACCTACAGAAATGGAAGAGAGAACATTGAAAAAAAGAGGCAAAATACAATGTAACATGTCTGTGAAATTTCCTGGATTTAAGAAAAAATGGAGTCATGCAGGATGAAGTTAAACTATACAATTAAATACTGACCTGATTGTAAGTGGTTTTAGAGAATTAACACAAATGAGAAATAATGGATATAATCATGACTATACACACCTGAACCTATGTGATAATGCATATGTAAATATATCAAATCTTGTATGAGGCTGAGTCACAGAGAGCCATAACAAATGTGTTGCTACATATGAGAATGTGAGTTTGAATCTGCTCTATGATAAACTGAGGTGGATATAAAAATTTCAGTGTGAAAAGGAAAATTTCAAAGCTAAAGACTCTTGGAAGTCTCCTTGGGGTTCATGGAATAAAAAATGATAATTGACAGACAGAAATGTGTGAAACATTACATCTTGAATTAGGGTTAGTGTATGAGAATTAGCATGAATATTGATGTAAACTTTATTCTTAAGAAGGGCTTTAAAATATGAGGGAAATTACATGAGGAGAGAGAATACTAAACAGGGATGAGTAAAATGAGACCTATGATAATATAGTAGTTAAGTCAGGGGTAGTTAGGATGAATTTTATATACAAAAAAATTTATGTATGCAAATTCTACATCAAACATTGAAAATACTATTGCAATTACAGTTGAAATTCTATACACTATGTTAGTGGAGGATGGAAAAAATGAACACTAATTCTGAGGTAGGTCTCATTATGTATCCAATTTGTACTGACTCAAGGTTTGTGTTAGAGAATAAACAGGCACTTGGAGATTAAAATAAATAAATAATTTATATCAGAATGCACTGGAGAAATTATAAATGTAATTACAAATTCTTAGGGGGGAGTTATTCAAGAGAAGGTCAAATGAAAATATATAAGTTGAATATACGAATAAAAAACTGAACTTCATTTAAAATATACAGTGATAGAGATGGAAAGTAAATGTGAAAATTTGAAATGACACATTTAGAAATTGTGAGACATACGTAGAATGATGGAAATTTAGGATTTCTGAAAGAAAAATGTAAAATTTAATAGCATAGTTTGGATTACCTTAGAGCAAGTGTAAGTGATTTAAAACAAACATGGATAAATATGGATTTTACTAAGAATAAAGTAAAATGAGTAAAATGAGAGTCATTGTAAAAAGAATTTTGTCAATAATTAAAATTAAGAATGTATGTAACATAGAATATATAATTGAAATCAGAATGAGTAAAATAGTGAATGCAAATAGATAAGTTGAGTCAGAAGAAAAACATGAGGTAAATTTTGTCTGGAGCATGGCAAAGCTCTTCAAATGTTCACATGACCTGAGGCCTTCTTCCAAATCTTCCTTAAAAACTGACCCAGGTGCCACGTGTTACTCATGATTAGCTTCCCAGAAAGAAGTTAATTCAGCACCTGGATGCTCAATTGCCTGCAGCTGGCATATATGCTGTATCAGCTGGAGGCCAATAAACCATCTCATTAAGCATAAACTTGGCCCTTTCACATAAGGAGAAATAGGAGATTAGATGAAGTCAACCAAAGAACAAAGGGAGCATAGGACATGTAAAAACAGAATACACATGTTCTTCTTGGGACCAAATGTATTTCTATGAAATAGAGAACTAGAATTAACAATTCATATTAGAGGTATGAGTATTAAGAAAATTTAGGAAAAGTACAAATATAGGTAAAATTCTCATCAGATTTTATACAGACAGAGATTGAGTGTGAGAGAATTGAACTGATTTTGGACATTTATGAATATTCATAAGAATGTAATTCGAAGAATAAATTACAAATCATACATAAATAGATAGAATTCCACACAGGCATGAGTAGAATGAGAGTCATTGAAAAATGTATTTTGTCAATAAGTAAAAGTGAGAATGTACGTAATATAGAGTATATATTTGAAGTCAGAATGAGAATGATAGTGAATGCAAATAGATAAGTTGTGTCAGAAGAAAAACATTAGGCAAATTCTGTCTGGAACATGGCAGAGTTCTTGAAATGTTCATATGTTCTCAGGACTTCTTCTAAACTTTCCTTAAAAACTGACCCAGGTGCCAAGTGTTGTTAATGATTGCCTTCCCGGAAAGAGTTTAATAAAATACCTGGATGCCCAATTTTCTGCACCTGGCCCCTATACTCTATCAACTGGAGTCCAATGGATAATATCATAAACCATAAACCAGTCCCTTTGACATAAAAAGAAATAGGATGATAGATGAAGTAAACCAAAGAACAAAGAGAGCATAGGACATGGAAATGAATACACATGTACTTCTTTGGACCAGATTTATTCCTATGTAAATAGAAAATTTATTAGAATTAAAATTTCATCTTAGATGTTTGAGAAATAAGAAAATTTAGAAAAAGTATGAATAAAGGTAAAATTTTTTATCAGATTTTATACAGACATAGATTGAGTGTGAGAGAATTTATCTGAGTTTTGACAGTTATGAATATTCATAAGAAAGTAATTCTGAGAATACGTGAAAAATCATACATGAAGAGATAGAATCCCACACAGTCATGAGTAAAATGGGAGTCATTGGAAAATGTATTTTGTCAATAAGTAAAAGTCAGAATATACCTAATTTTCACTATATATTTAAAGTCAGAATGAGAAAGATGTGAATGCAAATATATGTTGAGTCCAAAGTAAAACATAAGGCGAATTCTGTCTGTAGCCTGGCAAAGTTCTTGAAATGTTCACATGACCTGAGTCCTTCTTCCAAACCTTCCTTAAAAACTGACCCAGGTGCCACATGTTACTCATGATTGCCTTCCCAGAAAGATGTTAATTAAGCACCTGTATGCTCAATTGCCTGCACAAGGCACCTATGCTCTATCAGCTGGAGGTCAATGGAACATCTCATAAAGCATAAACTTGGCCCTTTCACATAAGGAGAAATAGGAGATTGGATGAAGTAAACCAAAGAACAAAGGGAGCATAGGACATGTAATAAGGTAATACACAAGTACTTCTTGGGACCAGATGTAATTCTAAGAAATAGAAAGAGAACTAGAATTAAAAATTTATATTAGGAGTCCCAGTATTAAGAACAATCTGGAAAGGTACAAATATAGGTAAAATTTTTATCAGATTTTATAAACACATAGATTGAGTGTGAGATAATTTAACTGAGTTTGGACAGTTAAGAATATTCATGAGATTTAATTCTGAGAATACGTGAAAAATTATCCATGAATAGATAGAATCCCACACAGGAATGACTAAAATGAGAGTCATTGGAAAATGTATTTTGTCAATAAGTAAAAGTCAGAATGTACCTAATTTACAGTATATATTTGAAGTCAGAATGAGAAAGACATGAATGCAAATAGAGAAATGGAGTCAAAAGTAAAACATAAGGCAAGTTCTGTCTGTAGCATGGCAAAGCTCTTGAAATGTTCACATGACCTGAGGTCTTCTTCCAAACCTTCCTTAAAAACTGACCCAGGTGCCACGTGTTACTCATGATTGCCTTCCCAGAAAGATGTTAATGAAGCACCTGAATGTTCAATTGCTTGCACCTGGAACCTATGCTCTATCAGATGAATGTCAATAAGCCATGTCATAAAGCATAAACTTAGCCCTTTCACATAAGGAGAAATAAAAGATTAGATGAAGGAAACAAAAGATCAAAGAGAGCCTAGGATATGTAAAAAGGGAATCCACATGTACTTCTTGGGACCAGATGTATTTCTGTGAAATAGAAAGAGAACTAGAGTTAAAAATAAATATTAGAGTTCAGAGTATTAAGAAAATTTAGGAAAAGTAAAAATATAGGTAAAATTTTTATCAGATTTTATAAACACATAGATTGAGTGTCAAATAATTTAACTGAGTTTGGACAGTTATGAATATTCATGAGAATGTAATTCTGAGAATACCTGAAAAATTATCCATGAATAGATAGAATCTCACACAGGCATGAGTAAAATGAGAGTCATTCGAAAACGTATTTTGTCAATAAGTAAAAGTCAGAATATACTTAATTTACCGTATATATTTGAGGTCAGAATGAGAAAGATAGAGAATGCAAATAGATAAGTTGAGTCAGAAGTAAAACATAAGGCAAATTCTGTCTGTAGCATGGCAAAGCTCTTCAAATGTTCACATGACCTGAGGCCTTCTTCCAAACCTTCCTTAAAAACTGACCCAGATTCCACGTGTTACTCATGATTGCCTTCCCTGAAAGATGTTAATTAAGCACCTGGATGCTCAATTGCATGCACCTGGCACCTGTGCTCTATCAGCTGGAGGCCAATGGACCATCTCATAAAGCATAAACTTGGCCCCTTCACATAAGAAGAAATAGGAGAGTAGATGAAGTGAACCAAAGAACAAAGAGAGCGTAGATCATGTAAAAAGGGAATACACATGTACTTCTTGGGACCAGATGTATTTCTATAAAATAAAAAGAGAACTAGAATTAAAAATTTATATTAGAGATTTGAGTATTAAACAATTTAGGAAAATTCAAATATAGGTAAAATATTTGTCAGATTTTATAAACACATAGATTCAGTATGAAAGAATTCAACTGAGTTTGGGCAGTTATGAATATTCATGAGAATGTAATTCTGAGAATATTGAGAAATTATCCATGAGTAGATGGAATTTCACAGAGGCATGAGTAAAATGAGAGTCATTAAAAAAGGAATTTGTCAATAAGTAAAAGTGAGAATTTACCAAATTTACAGTATGTATTTGAAGTCACAATGAGAAAGATAGTGAATGCAAATAGATAAGTTGAGTCAGAAGTAAAACATAAGGCAAATTCTGTCTGTAGCATGGCAAAGCTCTTGAAATATTCACATGACCTGAGGCCTTCTTCCAATCCTTCCTTAAAAACTGACCTAGGTGACATGTGTTACTCATGATTGCCTTCCCAGAAAGTGTTACTTAAGCACCTGGAAGCTCAATTGCATGCAGCAGGCCCCTATGCTCTATCAGCTGGGGGCCAATGGACCATCTCATACAGCATAAACTTGGCCCTTTCACATAAGGAGAAATAGGAGATTACATGAGGTAAACCAAAGAACAAAGAGAGCACAGGACATGTAAAAAGGGAATACACAAGTACTTCTTGGGACCAGATGTATTTCTATGAAATAGAAAGAGAACTAGAATTAAAAATTCATATTAGAGTTCCAAGTATTAAGAAAATTTAGGAAACGTACAAATATAGGTAAAATTTTATCAGATTTTATACAAACATAGATTGAGTTTGAGAAAAATCAACTGAGTTTGGACTGTTATGAATACTCATGAGAATGTAATTCTGAGAATACTTGAAAAATTATCCATGAATAGTTAGAATCCCACACAGGCATGTGGAAAATGAAAGTCATTGGAAAATATATTTTGTCAATAATTAAAAGTCAGAATGTACCTAAATTAGAGTATATATTTGAAGTCAGAATGAGAAAGATAGTGAATGCAAATAGGTAAGTTGGCTTAGAAGAGAAGCATAAGGCAAATTCTGGCTGGCACATGGCAGAGCTCTTCAAATGTTCATACATTCTGAGGCCTTATTCCAAACTTTCCTTAAACTGACCCAGGTGCCACGTGTTTCTAATGATTGCCTTCTTAGAAAGATATTAATTAACACCTGGATGCCCAATTGCTTCACTTGGCCCCTATGCTCTATCAGCTGGAGGCCAATAAACCAGGTAATAAAGCATAACCTAGGCCCTGTCACATAAGCAGAAATAGGAGATTAGATGCAGTATATCAAAGAACAAAGAGAGCATAAGTATGGAAACATGGATCACACATGTATTTCTTGGGACCAGATGTATTTCTATGTAAATAGAAAGTGTACTAGAATTAAAAATTCATATTAGAGGTCTGAGATTCAAGAAAATTTAGAAGCAGTACAATTATAGGTAAATTTTTTTATCAGATTTTATACAGACATAGATTGAGTATGAGATAATACAACTGAGTTTGAACAGTTATGAATATTCATGAGAATGTAATTCTGAGAATACGTGGAAATTATCCAAGAATAGATAGAATCCCACACAGGCATGAGTAAAATGAAAGTCATTTTAAAATGTATTTAGTCAATAAGTAAAATTCAGAATGTACCTAATCTAGATCATATATTTGAAGTCAGAATGAGAAAGATAGTGAATGCAAATAGATAAGTTGAGTCAGGAGAAAAATATAATTCAAATTCTATCTGGAGCATGGCAGAGGTCCTGAAAGGGTCATACATTCTGTGGTCTTCTTTCAAACTTTCCTTAAAAAACTGACCTAGGTTCCATGGGTTGCTCATGATTGCCTTCCGGAAAAATGCTCATTAAGCACCTGGATGCCCAATTGCCTGCACATGGCCTATCAGCTGGAGGCCAATGGACCACCTCATAAAGCAAAAACTGGGCTCTGTCACATAAACAGAAATAGGAGATTAGATGATGTAAATCAAAGAACAAATAGAGCACAGGATATGTAAAAGAGAATACACATGCACTTCTTGGGACCAGATGAATTTCTATGTACATAGAAAGTGTACTAGAATTGAAAATTCATATTAGAGGTCCGAGATTTAAGAAAAATTAGGAAAAGTATGAACATTTTTATCAGATTTTATACACATATAGATTGAGTGTGAGAGAAGTCAACTGAGTTTGAAAAGTTATGAATATTCATAAGAATGTAATTCTGAGAATACGTGAAAAATCATCCAAGAATAGATAGACTTCCACCCAGGCATGAGTTAAATGAGAGTCATTGGAAAATGTATTTTGTCAATAAGTAAAAGTCAGAATGTACCTAATCGAGAGTATATATTTGAAGTCAGAATGAGATTGATAGTGAATTCAAAGAGTTAAGTTGAGTTAGAAGAAAAACATATGGCAAATTCTGTCTGGATCACGGCAGAGCTCTTGAAATGTTCATATGTTCTGAGATGTTCTTCCAAACTTTCTTTAAAAACTGAACCAGGTGTCCCACGCTGCTCATAATTGCCTTTATGGAAAGATGTTAAAAAGCACCTGGATGTCCAATTTCCTGCCCCTGCCCCCTATGCACTATCAGCTGTAGTTCAATGGTCCATCTCATAAGTCATAAATTGGGCCATTACACATAAGGAGAAATAGGACATTAAATGAGGTAAATCAAAGAACAAAGAGATCATAGGATATGTAAAACAAGAATACACATGTACTTTTTGGGACTAGGTGTATTCCTATGTAAGAGAAAGTTTACTAGAATTGAAAATTCATATTAGATATCCGAGAATTAAGAAAATTTAGAAAAAGTACAATTATAGGTAAAATTTTTATCAGATTTTATACAGACATAGATTGAGTGTGAGAGAATTCAACTTATTTTGGACAGTTATGAATATTCATAAGAATGTAATACTGAGAATACGTTAAAATCATCCATGAAGAGATAAAATCCCAATCAGGCATGAGTAAAATAAGATTCATTGAAATATGTATTTTGTCAATAAGTAAAAGTGAGAATGTACGTAATATAGAGTATATATTTGAAGTCAGATGAAAAAGATAGTGAATGCAAATAGATCAGATGAGTCACAAAAAAACATAAGGCAAATTCTGTCTGGAGCATGGCAGAGCTCTTCAAATGTTCATATGTTCTGAGGCCTTTTTCCAAACTTTTCTTAAAAACTGACTCAAGTGCCCCAAGTTGCTCATGATTGCCTTCCCGGAAATATGTTAATTAAGCACCTGGATGCCCAATTGCCTGCACCTGGCCCCTATGCTCTATCAGCTGGAGGTCAATGGACCATCTAATAAAGCATAAACAGGGCCCTTTCACATCAGTAGAAATAGAATATCAGATACATAAACCATAGAACAAAAAGAGCATAGGATATGTAAAAAGGGAATATGCATGAATTTGTTGGGACCAGATGTATGTCTATGTAAATAGAAAGTGTATTAGAGTTGAAAATTCATATTAAAGTCCGAGTATTAACAAAATTTAGGAAAAGTACAAATATAGGTAAAATTTTTATCAGATTTTAGAAAGACATAGGTTGAGTGTGAGAGAATTCAACTGAGTATGGACAGTTATAAATATTCATGAGAATGTAATTCTGAGAATACGTGAAAATTTATCCATGAATAGATTGAATCCCACACAGGCAAGAGTAAAATGAGAGTCATGGGAAAATGTATTTTGGCAATAAGTAAAAGTCGGAATGTGCTTAATTTACAGTATGCATTTGAAGTCAGAATGAGAAAGATAGTGAATGCAAATAGATAAGTTGAGTCAGAAGTAAAACATAAGGCAAATTCTGTCTGTAGCATGGAAAAGGTCTTGAAATGTTCACATGACCTGAGGCTTTCTTCCACACTTTCCTTAAAAACTGACCTAGGTGACACGTGTTACTCATGATTGCCTTCCCAGAAAGATGTTAATTCAGCACCTGGATGCTCAATTGCCTGCACCTGGCACCTAGGCTCTGTCAGCTGTAGGCCAATGGAACATCTCATAAAGCATAAACTTGGCCCTTTCACATAAGGAGAAATAGGAGATTAGATGAAGTAAACCAAAGAACAAAAAGAGCATAGGACATGTAAAAAGGGAATACACATGTTCTTCTTGGGACCAGATGTATTTCTATGAAATAGAAACAGAACTAGAGTAAAAAATTCATATTCGAGGTTTGAGTATTAAGAAAATTTAGGAAAAGTATGAATATAGGTAAAATTTTTATCAGGTTTTATAAAGACATAACTTGAGTGTGAGAGAATTCAACTGATTTTGACAGTTATGAATATTCATGGAATGTAATTCTGAGAATACGTGAAAAATTATACATGAATAGATAGACTCCCACACAGGCATGAGTAAAATGAGAGTTAGTGGAAAATGTATTTTGTCAATAAGTAAAAGTTGGAATGTACCTAATTTACAGTATATATTTGATGTCAGAATGAGAAAGATAATGAATGCATATAGATAAGTTGAGTCAGAAGTAAAACATAAGGCAAATTCTGTCTGTAGCATGGCAAAGCTCTTCAAATGTTCACATGAACTTAGACCTTCTTCTAAACTTTCCTTAAAAACTGACCCAGGTGACACGTGTTACTCATGATTGCCTTCCCAGAAAGATGTTAATTCAGCACCTGGATGCTCAATTGCCTGCACCTGGCACCTATGCTCTATCAGCTGGAGGACAATGGACCATCTCATAAAGCATAAACTGGCCCTTTCACATAAGGAGAAATAGGAGATTAGATGAAGTAAACCAAAGAACAAAGAGAGCATAGGACTTGTAAAAAGGGAATACACATGTGCTTCTTGGGACCAGATGTATTTCTATATAATAGAAAGTGAATTATAATTGAAAATTCATATTAGTGGTCCGAGTATTAAGAAAATTTAGGAAAAGTATGAATATAAGTAAAAGTTTTATTAGATTTTATAAAAACACAGATTGAGTGTGAGAGAATTTAACTGAGTTTGGACAGTTATGAATATTCATTGAATGTAATTCTGAGAATATGTGAAAATTATCCATGAATAGATAGAATCCCATGCAAGCATGAGTAAAATGAGAGTCATTGAAAAATGTATTTTGTCAATAAGTAAAAGTCAGAATGTACCTATTTTACAGTACATATTTGAAGTCAAAATGAGAAAGATAGTGTATGCAAATAGATAAGTTGAGTAAGAAGAAAAACATAAGACAAATTCTGTCTGTAGCATGGCAAAGCTCTTGAAATATTCATATGTCCTGAGGCCTTCTTCCAAACTTTCCTTAAAAACTCACCCAGGTGCCACGTGTTGCTCATAATTGTATTCCCGGAAATAAGTTAATTAAGCACCTGGATGCCCAATTGCCTGCACCTTGCTCCTATGCTCGATCAGGCCTGTGTACCATCTCAAAAAGCATAAACCTGGCCCGTTCACATAAGCAGAAATAGGAGATTAGATGAAGTAAATCAAAGAACAAAGAGAGCATAGGATATGTTAAAAAAGAATACACATGTACTTTTTGGACCAGATTTATTTCTATGTATGTAGAAAGTGTACTAGAATTGAAAATTTATATTAGTGGTCCGAGTATTAAGAAAATTTAGGAAAAGTACATATATAGGTAAAATTTTTAAAAGATTTTGTGCAAACAAATTTTGAGTGTGAGAGCATTCAACTGAGTTTTAACAGTTATGAATATTCATGAGAATGTAATTCTGAGAATACATGAAAATCATCCATGAATAAATAGAATCCAACACAGGCATGAGTAAAATGAGAGTCATTGGAAAATGTATTTTGCCAATAATTAAAAGTCAGATTGTACCTAGTCTTGAGTATATATTTGAAGTCAGAATGAAAAAGATAGTGAATGCAAATAGATAAGTTGAGTCAGAAGTAAAACATAAGGCAAATTCTGTCTGGAGAATGGCAGAGCTCATGAAATGTTCATATGTTCTGAGACCTTATTGCAAAAACATTCCTTAAAAACAAACCCAGGTGCTACGTTTTGGCATGATTACCTTCCCGGAAAAATGCTAATTAATCACCTGGATACCCAATTGCCTGCACCTAGTCCCTATGATCTATTAGCTGGATGTCAATGGACCATCTCATAAAGCATATCATAGGCCCTTTCACATAAGCATAAATAAAAGTTTAGATGAAGTAAACCAAAGAACAAAGAGAGTATAGGATATGTAAAATGGAATACACATGTAATTTTTGGCACCAGATATATTTCTATGTAAATAGAAAGTGTACTAGAATTGAAAATTCATATTAGGGTTCATGAATTAAGATAATTTGGGAAAAGTACAAATATAGGTAATATTTTTATCAGATTTTATACAGACATAGACTGAGTTGGAGAGAATTGAACTGATTTTGGACAGTTATGAATATTTATGAGAATGTAATTATGAGAATATATGAAAAATCATCCATGAATAAATAGAATCCCACACAGGCATGAGTAAAATGAGAGTCATTGGAAAATGTATTTTTTTGGTAGTTAAAATCAGAATGTACCTATTTACAGTATATATTTGAAGTCAGAATGAGAAAGATAGAGAATGCAAATGGATGTGTTTAGTCAGAATTAAAACATAAGGAAAATTCTGTCTGGGGCAAGGAATAGCTCTTGAAATATTCATATGATCTGAGGCCTTTTTCCAAACGTTCCTTAAAAACTGACCTAGGAGCCACATGTTTCTCATGAATGTCTTCCCAGAAAGATGTTAATTAATCACCCTGATACCCAATTGCCTGCACAAGGCTTCTATGCACTATCAGCTGGAGGTTGATAAACCATCTCATAAAGCATAAAATGTGTTCTTTCACATAAGCTGAAATAGGAGATTAGATGAAGTAAACCAAAGAACAAATAGAGCATAGGACATGTAAAAAGGGAATACATAGGACATGTAAAAAGGGAATCTTGGGACCAGATGTTTTTCTATGTAAATAGAAAGTGTAGTAGAATTGAAAATTTATATTAGTGGTTTGAGTATAAAGATAATTTATGAAAAGTACATATATAGGTAAAATTTTTATCAGATTTAGTACAGAAATAGTTTGTGTGTTAGAGAATTCAACTAATTTTGGACAGTTATGAATATTCTTGAGAGAATGTAATTCTGAGAATACATGAAAAATCATCCCTGAATAGATAGAATCCAACACAGGCATGAGTAAAATGAGAGTCATTGGAAAATGTATTTTGTCAATAATTAGAAGTCAGAATGTACCTAAACTTGAGTATATATTTTAAGTCAGAATGAGAAAAATAGTGAATGCAAATAGATAAGTTGAATCAGAAGTAAAACATATGGCAAATTCTTTCTGGAAAATGGCAGAGTTCTTAAAATTTTCATGTGTTCTGAGACCTACTTCCAAACTTTCCTTAAAAATTCACCCAAGTCCCAAGTGTTTCTCATGATTGTCTTCCCAGAAAGATATAAATTAAGCACCTGAATTCCCAATTGCCTGCACCTGGTTCCTATGCTCTATTAATTGGGAGCCAATGGACCATCTCATAAAGCATAACTTGGGCCCTTTCACATAAGCAGAAATAGGAGGTTAGATGAAATAAAACAAAGAACAAATAGAGCATAGGATATGTAAAAAGGGAATACACATGTACTTCTTGGTGCCATGTGTATTTCTCTGTAAATAGAAAGTGTACTAAAATTAAAAATTCCTATTAGGTTCTGAAAATTAAGAAAATTTAGGAAAAGTATGAATATCGGTAAAATTTTTCATCAGATTTTATACAAACATAGACTGAGAGTGAGAGAATTCAACTGAGTTCAGAGAGTTATGAATATTCATAAGAATGTAATTCTGAGAAATAGTAAAAAATCATCCATGAATAGAAACAGCCCCACAAAGTCTTGTTTAAAAAGGGAGTAATTGAAGATTGTATTTTGTCAATAAGTGTAAGTCAGAATGTACCTAATCTAGAGTATATATTTGAAGTCAGAATGAGAAAGAATGGGAAAGCAAATAGATGAGTTGAGCCAGAAGTAAAACATAAGGCAAATTCTGTGTGGAGCAGGGCAGAGCTCTTAAAATGTTCATATAATCTGAGGTCTTCTTCCAAACTTTCCTTAAAAACTGACCCAGGTGCCACGTGTTTCTCATGATTTCCTTTTTCAGACAGATGTTAATTAAGAACCTGAAAGTTCAATTGCCTGCACCTGGCCCCTATGCTCTATCAGCTGGAGGCCAATGGACCTTCTCATAAAGCATAATCTGGGCCCTGTCACATAAGCAGAAATAGGAGATTAGATGAAGTAAACCAAAGAACAAACAGAGTATAGGACATGTAAAAAGGGAATACACATGTACTTGTTGGGACCAGATGTATTTCTATGTAAATAGAAAGTGTACTAGAATTCAAAATTCATATTTGTGGTCCGAGAATTAAGAATATTTAGCAAAATAATGAATATAGGTAAAATTTTTATCAGATTTTATACAGACATTGATTGAGTGTGAGAGAATTCAACTGAGTTTGGACAGTTATGAATATTCATAAGTATGTATTTCTGAAAGCGAGACGCGGTAGCTCACACTTTTAATTCCGGCACTTAGGGAGGATGAGACAGAAGAATCGCGAGTTCAAAGCCAGCCTCAGCAACTGTGAGGCGCTAAGCAACTCAGTTAGACCCTGTCTTTACATAAAAACAAAATAGGGCTGGGGATGTGGCTCTGTGGTTGAGTGCCCCTAAGTTCAATCCCCAGTACCAAAATAAATATATATATATATAAATATCTGAGAATATGTGAAATATCATACATGAAGAGATAGAATTCCACACAGGCATGAGTAAATTGGAAAATGTACTTTGTCAATATGTAAAAGACAGAATGTAGCTAATCTAAAGTATATAATGGAAGTCAGAATTTGAAAGATAGTGAATTCAAATAGATAAGTTGAGTCAGAAGAAAAATAAGGCAAATTCCGTCTGAAGTCTGGCAAATCTCTTGAAATGGTCATATATTCTGAGGTCTGCTTCCAAACTTTTTTTAAAAATCAGACCCAGGTGCCACGTGTTGGGCATGATGACCTCCCTGGAAAGATATTAATTAAGCACTAGAATGCCCAGTTGCCTGCTCCTGGGCCCTATGCTCCATCAGTTGGAGGTCATAGGACCATTTCATAAAGCATAAACTGGGCCCTGTCATTTAAGAATGAATAGGAGATTAGATGAAGTAAATCAAAGAACAAAGAGAGCATAGGATATGTAAAAAAGGAATACACTTGTGCTTCTTGGGACCTGATCTCACCTATGGTCCTCTTCTCAAACCCAGAGAAGTCTGTACGACCGCTTATCAATATTTACAGCTTCAATGTTTCACTGAGTCTGCTCTCTAAGGTACTAACTCATCATGTGTGGTAAAACCACACATCACAATTCAGCAGTGTTTATTCATACCTACAGATATGGAAGAGAGAATATTGAAGAGAAGAGGCCAAATAAATTGAAACACATATGTGAAAGTTCCTGGATTTAAGAAAAATGGAGTCACGCAGGATGAATTTAAATATACAATTAAATATTGACCCAATTGCAAGTGATTTTAGAGAATTACCACAAATGTGAAAAAATAGAAATAATCCTGACTATATACACATCTGGACCTATATGATAAAGCATATGTAAATATGTGAAAATCCTATACGAGGAAGAGTCACAGAGACCCATAACAAATGTGTTGCTAAATATGAGAATGTGTTTTTTAATCTGATCTATGATAAACTGAGGTAGATATAGAAATATTAGTGTGAAAAGAAATTTCAAATATAAACCCTCTTGGAAGTTTCCTTGGGCTTCATGTAATAAAGACTGTTGATTGACAGACAGAAATGTGTGAAATATTACATCCTGAATTATGGTTAAGGTATGAAAATTGCCATGAATATTCATATGAACTTTATCTTAGGAAGGGCATTAAAATATGAGGGAAATTACATGAGTAGAGAGAATACTAAACAGGGATGAGTACAATGAGACCTATGATAATATAGTAGTTAAGTCAGGGATAGTTAGGATGAATTTCATATACAAAAAACTGTTATATATGCAAATTATATATCGGACATTGAAAATACTATTCCAAGTACAGTTGAAATTCTATACACTATGGTACCTGGATGAAAGAAAAAATAAACATTGATTCTGAGGTAGGTCCCATGATGTATCCAATTTGTACTGACTCAAGGTTAGTGTTAGAGAATAAACAGGCAATTGGAGATTAAAAAAAAATAAAGAATTTACATCAGAATACACTGGAGAAAATATAAATGCAATTACAAAGTCTGGTGGGGGAATTATTCAAGAGAAATCCAAATGAAAATATATAAGGTGAATATACGAATAACAAACTGAGCTTTATTTAAAGTTGTATACAGTGACAGAGATGGAAAGTAAATGTGAAAATTTGAAAATAAAATGTAGGACACATTTAGAAATTCTGAGACATATCTAGAATGATGGTAATTTAGGATTCATGAAAGAAATATATAAAATTTAATAGCTTACTTTGTATTACCTTAGGGTAACTGTAAGTGATTTAACACAAATATAAATAAATATGGATATTACTAACAAGGTACTTCTGCGTAGAGTTGGGAAAACATAGATGACATCATAGAATCTTACACAAACATGAGTCAAGGTAGTGCTATAACAAAATACATTATGTGAACATGAGAAAGCTGGTTGAATCCCATGTATAATATGAATAAAGTAGGAATACAATGGAAGAGTGAAATATGTAAATAGAAAGTGTAGTAGAATTTAAATTAATATTAGAGGTTCAAGAATTTTAAAAATTTAGAAAATGTATGAATATAGGTAAATTTTTTATTAGATTTTGTACAGACAGATTGAGTGTGAATGAATTCAACTGAATATGGACAGTTATGAATATTCATAAGAATGTATTTCTGAGAATACATGAAAAATCATACTTGAATAGATAGAGTCCCACACAGGCATGAGTAAAATGAGAGTCATTGGAAAATGTATTTTCTCATTAAGTAAAAGTAAGAATGTACCTAATCTAGAGTATATATTTGAAGTCAGAATGAGAAAGATAGTGAATGCCAATAGATAAGTTGAGGCAGAATTAAAACATAAGGCAAATTCTGTCTGCAGCACGGCAAAACTCTTGATATGATGATATTTTCTGAGGCCTTCTTCCAAATATTCCTTAAAAACGGACCCAGGTGCCACGTGTTGGTCAAGATTGCTTCCCAGAAAAATGTTAATTCAGCACCTGTGTGCCCAATTGCCTGCTCCTGGCCCCTATTTTCTATCAACTGGAGGCCAATGGACCGTCTCATAAAGCATAAGCTGGGCCCTATCACATAGCAGATATAGTAGATTAGATGAAGTAAATCAGAGAACAAAGAGAGCATAGAATATGTAAAAAGGGAATACACTTTTACTTCTTGGGACCTGATGCCACCTATGGTCCTCTTCTAAAACCCAGAAAAGTCTGTATGACCACTTATCAATATTTACAGCTTCAATGCTTCACTGTGTCTGCTTTTCTAAGGTAATAATTCATCAGGTGTGGAAAACCCATGTGTCACAATGTAGTGGTGTTTATTCATACCTACAGATGTGGAAGAGAGAATATTGAAAAGAAGTGCTAAATTAGACTGTAACATGTATGTGAAAGTTCCTGGATTTAAGAAAAAATGCAGTCACACAGGATGTACTTAAATTATACAATTAAATATTGACCTGATTGCAAGTCATTTTAGAGAATTACCGCAAATATGAAAAAATAGAAATAATCCTGACTATACACATCTGAACCTATGTGATATAGCATATGTAAATATATCAAATCCTGTATGAATATGACTCACAAAGAGTCATAACAAATGTGTTGCTAAATATGAGAATGTGAGTTTGTATCGTAAACATAGGTGGATATAAAACTTTCAGTGTGAAAAGGAATTTCAAATATAAACACTCTTGGAAGTTGCCTTGGGTTTTATGGAATAAAGAACATTGAGTGACAGCCAGAAATGTGTGAAATATTACATCCTGAATTAGGGTTAGGATATGAGAATTACCATGAATATTCATGTAAACTTTATTCTTAGGAAGGGCATTAAAATATGAGGGAAATTACATGAGTAGAGAGAATCCTAAACAGGGATGAGTGAAATGAGACCCATGAAAATATAGTAATTAAGTTAGAGGTAGTTAGGATGAATTTCATATACAAAAAACTTTTATGTATGCAAATTTTATATGGGATATTAAAAATACTATTCTAAGTACAGTTGAAATTCTATACACTATAATACTGGATGAAGAAAAAAATGTACATTGATTCTGAGGTAAGTTCCATAATATATCCAATTTGTACTGACTCCAGGTTAGTGTTAGAGAATAAAATGGCACTTGGAGATTAAAAAAAATAAATAAAATTACATCAGAATACACCAGAGAAATTATAAATGTCATTACAAAATCTTATGGGGTAATTATTCAAGAGTAGGTCAAATGAAAATTTATAAGGTGAATATACAAATAGAAATCTGAACTTCATTTAAGGTTAAAAAATCCACAGAGATGGAAAGTAAATGTGGAAATTTGAAAATGAAATGTATGACACATTTAGAAATTCTGAGACATACCTCAAATGATGGAAATTTAAGATTTTCTAGAAAAATATATAAAATTTAATAGCATAGTTTGTACTACCTTCAGTTAAGTGTAAGTGATTTAACACAAATATGGATAAATATGGATATTACTAAGAAGGTACTTCTGCATACAGGTGGGAAAACATAGGTGACTTCATAGAATCTTACACAAACATGAGTCGAGGTAGTGCCTTAAAAAAATACATTATGTGAAATTGAGAAACCTGGTTGATTTGCCTGTATAATATTTATAAACTAGGCATAAAATGGAAGAGTGAAATACGGAAATGGAAAGGGTAGTAGAATTGAAAATTCATATTACATGTCCGAGAATTAAGAAAATAAAGGACAAGTATGAATATAGGTAAAATTGTTATCAGATTTTTTACAGACATAGATTGAGTGGGAGAGAATTCAACTGAGTTTGGACAGTTATGAATGTTCATAAGAATGTAATTGTGAAAATAGGTGAAAAATCATCCATGAAGTGATAGAATCCCAATCAGGCATGAGTAAAATGAGAGTCATTGGAAAATGCATTTTGTCAATAAGTAAAAGTCAGAATGTACCTAATCTGGAGTATATATTTGAAGTCAGAATGAAGAAGATAGTAAATGCAAATAGATAAATTGAGTCAGAAGAAAAACAAAAGGCAAAATTCTGTGGAGCAAGGCAGAGCTCTTAAAATGTTCATATGTTCTGAGGCCTTCATCCAAACATTCCTTAAAAACTGACCCAGTTGTCCCATGATGCTCATAATAGCCTTCCCGGAAAGTTGTTAATTAAGGACCAGAATGCCCAATTGCCTGCACCTTGCCCCTATGCTCTATCAGCTGGAGGACAATGGACCATCTCATAAAGCATAACCTGGGCTCATTTAAATAAGCATAAATAGAAGATTAGATTAAGTAAATCAAAGAACAAAGAGAGCATAGGATATGTAAAAAGGGAATACACATGTACTTCTTGAAACCAGATGAATTTCTATGTAAATAGAAAGTGTACTAAAATTGAAAATTCATATTAGAGGCCTGAGAATTAAGAAAATTTAGGAAAAGTAAGAATGTAGGTAAAATTGTTATCAGATTTTATACAGACATAGATTGAGTGTGAGAGAATTCAAGGTAGTTTGTACAGTTATGAATAGTCATAAAAATGTAATTCTGAGAATGCATGAAAAATCATCCATGAATAGGTAGAATCCCACACAGTTATGAGTAAAATGAGATTCATTGAAAAATGCATTTTGTCAATAAGTAAAATCAGAATGTACTAAATCTAGAGTATATATTTGAAGTCAGAATGAGAAAGAGAGTGAATGCAAATAAGAAGTTGAGTGAGAAGAAAAACATTAGGCAAATTCTGTCAGGAGCATGGCAGAGCTCTTGAAATGTTCATAAGTTCTGAGGCCTTCTTCCAAACATTTTTTAAAAAAACTGACCTAGGTGCCATGAGTTTATTATGATTGCTTTCCCAGAAAGATATTAATTAAGCCCTTGGATGCCCAATTGCCTGCACCTGGCCCCTATGCTCTATCAGCTGGAGGCCAATGGACCATTTCATAAAGCATAAACTGGGCCCTGTCAAATAAGAAGAAATAAATGATTAGATGAAGTAAACCAAAGGAAAAAGAGAGAATAGAATATATAAAAAATGAATACACATGTACCTCTTGAGAAAAGATGTATTCCTATGTAAAGAGAATGTGTACTAGAATTGAAAAATAATAGAAGAGGTCAGAGAATTAAAAAAATTTAGGAAAAGTACGAATATAGGTAAAATTTTTATCAGATTTTATACAGACATAGATTGAGTGTGAGAGAATTCAACTGAGTTTGGACTGTTATGAATATTCATAAGAATGTAATTCTGAAAATATGTGAAAAATCACGCATGAAAAGATAGAATCCCACACAAGCATGAGTAAAATGAGAGTCATTGGAAAATGTATATTGTCAATAATTAAAAGTCACAATGTACGTAATCTAGAGTATATATTACAAGTTAGGATGAGAATGATAGTGAATGCAAATAGATAAGTTGAGTCAGAAGAAAAACATAAGATAAATTCTGTCTGGAGCATGGCAGAGCTTTTGAAATGGTCCTATGTTCTGAGGTCATCTTCCAAACATTCCTTAAAAACTGATTAAGTCGCCATGTGTTGCTCAATAATGCCTTCCTGGAAAGATGTTAATAAAGCACCAGGATGCCCAATTGCCTGAACCTGGCCCCTATGCTCTATCAGCTGGAGGCAAATGGACTGTCTCATAAAGCATAAACTGGGCCCTATCACATAGCAGAAACAGTAGATTAGATGAAGTAAATCAAAGAACAAAGAGAGCATAGGATATGTAAAAAGGGAATACACTTTTACTTCTTGGGACCTGATGCGACCTATGGTCCTCTTCTAAAACCCAGAGAAGTCTGTATGACCCCTTATCAATATTTCCAGCTTCAATGCTTCACTGCCTCTGCTTCCCTAAGGTACTAATTCATCATGTGTGGAAAAACCACACCTCACAATTTAGCAGTGTTTATTCATACCTACAGATATGGAAGAGAGAATATTGAAAAGAAGAGGCAAAATAGACTGTAACATGTATGTGAAAGTTCCTGGATTTAAGAAAAAATGGAGTCACGCAGGATGAGCTTTAACTATACAATTAAATATTGACCCGATTGCAAGTGATTTTAGAGAATTACCACAAATGTGAAAAAATAGAAATAATCCTGACTATACACATCTGAACCTATATGATAAAGCATATGTAAATATATCAAATTCTGTATGAGGATGGGTCACAAAGAGCCATAACATATGAATTGCTAAATATGAGATTGTGTTTTTTAATCTGATCTATGTTAAACTGAGGTCTATATAAAACTTTCAGTGTGAAAGGAATTTCAAATAAAAGCACCCTTGGAAGTTGCCTTGGGCTTCAAGTAATAAAGAATGTTGATTGACAGACAGAAATGTGTGAAATATTACATCCTGAATTAGGGTTAGGATATGAGAATTACCATGAATATTCATGTAAACTTTATTCTTGGGAAGAGCATTAACATATGAGAAAAATTACATGAGAGAATCCTAAACAGGGATGAGTGAAATGAGACCCATGAAAATATAGCAGTTAAGTCAGGGGTAGTTAAAATAAATATCATATACAAAAAACTGTTGTGTATGCAAATTCTACATGGAACATTGAAAATACTATTCCAAGTACATTTGAAATTTTATACACTATGGTACTAGATGAAGGAAAAAATGAACATTGATTCTGAGGTAGCTTCCGTAATGTATCCAATTTGTACTGACTCAAGTTTAGTGTTAGAGATTAATCAGGCACTTGGAGATTAAAAACAAATAATTTACATCAGAATATACTGAAGAATTTATAAATGTCATTACAAAGTCTTATGGGGGAATTATTCAAGAAAAGGTCAAATGAAAATATATAAGGTGAATATACGAATAACAAACTGAACTACATTTCAGGTTCTATACAGTGACAGATAGAAAGTAAATGTGGAAATTTGAAAATGAACTGTACGACACATTCAGAAATTTTGAGACATGCTTACAATGATGGAAATTTAGGATTTCTGAGAGAAATATATAAAATTTAATAGCATCGTTTTTACTATCTTAGGGTAAGAGTAAGTGATTTAACAGAAATATGAATAAATATGGATATTACTAAGAAGGTACTTCTGTGTAGATGTGGGAAAACATAGATGACTTCATAGAATCATACACAAACATGAGTTGAAGTACTGCCATAACAAAATACAATATATGAACAGGAGAAGGCTGGTTGAATCCCAAGTATAATATGCATATAATAGGCATAAAATGGAAGAGTGCAATATGAAAATAGAAAGTGTAGTAGAATTGAAAATTTATATTACAGGTCCGAGAATTATGAAAATTTAGGAAAGGTAGGAATATAGGTAAAATTTTTGTGAGATATTATACAGACTTAGATTGAGTGTGAGAGAATTCAACTGAGTTTAAACAGTTATGAATATTCATAGGAATGTAATTCTGAGAATATGTGAAAAATTATCCATGAACAGATAGAATGAGTAAAATGAGGCATGAGTAAAATGAGAGTCATTGGAAAATGTATTTTGTCAATATGTAAAAGTCAGATTGTACCTAATCTAGAGTACATATTTGATGTCAGAATAAGAAAGATAGTGATTACAAATAGGTAATTTGAATCAGAAGTAAAATATAAGGCAAATTCTGTCAGGAGCATGGCAGAGCTCTTGAAATATTCATATGATCTGAGGCATTCTTGCAAACTTTCCTTAAAAACTGATCCAAGTGCCACGTGTTTCTCATGAATGTCTTCTCAGAAAGATGTTAATCAATCACCCTGATGCCCAATTTTCTGCACCTGGCCCCTATGCTCTATCAGCTGGAGGTTAATGGACCATCTCATAAAGCATAAACTGGGCTCTTTCACATAAACAGAAATAGAAGATTAGATGAAGTAAATGAAAGAACAAAGAGAGCATAGGTCATGTAAAAAAGGAATAAAATTGTACTTCTTGGGACCAGGTGTATTTCTATGTAAATAGAATTTGTACTAGAATTGAAAATTTATATTAGTGGTCCGAGTATTAAGAAAATTTAGGAAAAGTACACATATAGGTAAAATTTTTATCAGATTTTATACAGAAAATGATTGAGTGTGAGAGAATTCAACTGATTTTGGACAGTTATGAATATTCATAAGAATGAAATACTGAGAATATGTTAAAAATCATTTATGAAGAGATAAAATCCCACTCAGGCATGAGTAAAATGAGAGTCATTGAAAAATGTATTTCGTCAATAAGTAAAAGTGAGAATGTACGTAATAGAGTATATATTTGAAGTCAGAATAAAAAAGATAGTGAATGCAAATAGATAAGTTGTGTCATAAGAAAAATATTAGGCAAATTCTGTCTGGAGCATGAGAGAGCTCCTGAAATGTTCATATGTTCTGAGGCCTTCTTCTAAACTTTTCTGAGAAACTGACCCAGGTGCCACGTGTTGCTTGTGATTGACTTCCAGGAAAGATGTTAATCATGCACCTGGATGCCCAATTGCCTGCACCTGGACCCTATGCTCTATCAGCTGAAGGCCATTGGACCATCTCATAAAGCATAAACTGGAACCTGTCACATAAGAAGAAATAGGAGATTATATAAAGTAAATCAAAGTACAAAGAGAGCATAGGATATGTAAAAAGGGAATACACAGGTACTTCTTGGGACCAGAGGTATTTCTATGTAAACCGAAAGTGTACTAGAATTAAAAATTCATATTAAAGGTCCAAGAATTAATGAAATTTGGGAAAAGTAAGAATATAGGTAAAATTTTTATCAGAACTGATACAGACATAGATTGAGTGTGAGAGAATTCAAGGGAGTTTTGACAGTTATGAATATTAATAAACATGTAATTGTGAGAATACCTGAAAAATCATCCATGAATAGATAGAATCCCACACAGGCATGAGCAAAATGAGAGTCATTGTAAAATGTATTTTGGCAATAAGTAAAAGTCAGAATGTACCTAATCTAGAGTATATATTTTAAGTCAGAATGAGAAAGATAGTGAATACATATAGGTAAGTTGTGTCAGAATTAAAACATAAGGCAAATTCTGTCTGGAGCATGGCAGAGCTCTTGAAATATTCATATGTTCTGAGACCTTCTTCCAAACTTTTTTTCAAAACTGACCCAGGTGCCATGTGTTGCTCATAATTGCCTTCCTAGAAAGACGTTAATTGAGCACCTGCATGCCCAATTTCCTTCAACTCGCCACTATGCTCTATCAGCTGGAGGCCAATGGACCATCTAATTAAGCCTAAACTGGGCCCTGTCACATAAGCAGAAATAGTAGATTAGATTGCGGGGGTCCAGCCTTTGCAGGGTGTCAGGTCCTGAGTTGGGATGAGTGGTGTCGGCGAGGGGACAACAGGGAATGAGACACAGAGACCAAATGTGGTGCAACCTGTGTCTGAATTTGCTCAGTGACAGGGCTTTATTTATATCCATGAAATGTTCAACAAACTTTTTCTCATATACTATTTTCATTAAAATCATTAGATCATCATAAATGAATACATTTTCTATTATACAAATGTAGCAAGATGTTATTCCATAAATGTGGGGAGCGAGCTCCCTGGATCCGGGAGCTGCCCTGCCCTTTCAAGATGGCAACCTGGCTATGTGCCAGAAACTTGCAGTAAACAGGTGGACAACTTAAGGAAGTGCACAGCATTGGCTGGCGGCAACATCACTGTGCATGCTTGGCTCGTGGGCATTGCCTGCTCTGATACACGCCTGTATTCTGCTCATGCATTCCCCTCGTGCTTGATAATGCTATTCCTGCTAATTGGTTATAACTCTGCTCTGTAACACTTCCTATTGTATGAAAAAGTATATAGAAGGTGGCTGGGGGAAAAAGCAAGAGAACAAAGAGAACCTTGGAAGGCAAGAAGAGCGCTCGACTAAATAAAGACTGCTTTCTAAGAACAACGGTGTCCTTATTGTCTCCTGCCGGCGGGCGACGATAACTGGTGCCGAAAACCCGGGAAATATTGATATCAAGAAGAAACATTGATAAAGAAAAAGGCTGCGCAGGTGAAAGTTTGTGAAGTTGCAACGAATCCCTAAAGCTCACGGTAAGTGACTCAGTTTTTTTTAAAGTTCACGGTGTAGTGACTCAGTTTTTTTTAAAGTTCACGGTGTAGTGACTCAGTTTTTTTTTAAAGCTCACGGTAAAGTGACTCAGTTTTTTTTTAAAGCTCACGGTAAAGTGACTCAGTTTTTTTTTAAAGCTCACGGTAAAGTGACTCAGTTTTTTTTAAAGCTCACGGTAAAGTGACTCAGTTTTTTTTAAAGCTCACGGTAAAGTGACTCAGTTTTTTTTTTTAAAGCTCACG
>PVHX01015688.1:0-45749 GCA_004024805.1 Geosciurus inauris
TACAGTTTTAACTCCTATACGGTTATAGTTTCCCTGCAGGGTTTCGTTACTTCTCCTCCAGTAGGTGGCGTTGTCCGTTGTTTGCTGGACTTTCCCGGCTGGTATCCTTGGTACTGGTCCCAGGCCAAGGTGAAACTCTGGGCCGCTGGTGGAGTCGCTGTTCCACCATGGCCAAGGTTTGCTCCCAGGTGTTCACCTGTGCCCCCTGTTGTGTAGGAAGTTCTGCTGTGTTAGAAGGTGGTCCACAAAGAACAATAGCTAGGGTTCCGCTCAGGAGACAGTCAGTCCACAGAAGTAACTGCTAGCGATCTCTCGCGGTTGGGTGGGCACTGGGGCCAGGCACCCTGTGCGGAAGCAGGCCCGGCACGCCTGGGGTAAACTCCGGGCTGAAGCCCTGGCCCGGATCCCCCACCACAACTGCACTCCACCAGTCGGCGCCGAAGTCACTCTGGTTGGGAAAATGGCACCCCGCTACTTCCAGTCTCAGTCTCGGATAGCCGTAGCCCTGGGCCGAGACCCGGGCTGCAACTGCGTTTCTCTGGCCGGGGCCGAAGCCACACCTCCCGGCTACCGCTGCCTCCCGGTGGCCCTGTGCTCACACACGCGAGCGAGACTCTTGCGTGGGGCAGCAAGGCACAGAGAGCTGCCAAAAAACTGGTTGGAAGATGGCACCCCGCTACTTCCAGTCTCAGTCTCAGATAGCCGTAGCCCTGGGCCAAGGTCTGGGCTGCAACCGCGTTTCTCCGGCCGGTGCCGAAGATGCGCCTCCCGGCTACCGTTGCCTCCCGGTGGCTCTGCGCTCACACACGTGAGCGAGACTCTTGTGTGGGGCGGCAAGGCGCAGAGAGTTGCCAAAAAACTGGTTGGGAAGATGGCACCCCGCTACTTCCAGTCTCAGTCTCGGATAGGTGTAGCCCTGGGCCGAGGCCCGGGCTGAGACCGCGTTTCTCCGGCAGGCGCCGAAGCCATGCCTCCTGGCTGCCGCTGCCTCCCGGTGATCCTGTACTCACACATACACCAGCGAAATTCCTGCGTGGGATATTGAGCCGCAGAATGATGCCAGGAAGCTGGCTGGAAAACGGCGCCTCCACCACTTCCAGCCCTGGTCCTTGAGAGCCTAGTGCAGAGTGGACTGTCTAGGCCGCCATCTTGGAACCGCCCCCTCTCAGGTTTATTTTTATGTTTATTTTATTTTTGGTCCTGGGAGTTGAACCTGGGGCCTTGGGTATGTCAAACACCCATCTATCACTGAGCTACATCCCCAGTCCCTATTTCAGTTTTTAAAAATATTTATTGAAATTTTTTTTTGGCCCAGTATATGTTCTATCTTAGTGAAGATATACAATGCTCTGAGAAAATATAAATATACTGTTCCTATTGGATTAAGTGTTAATTAATGTCAAGTAAAGTAGGGTGTTTTGTAGTAGTATTCAAATATTGCCCATGCTGCTTGAATTTTTGACTTCTTGTTCTATTGATTGCTGACAGAATGGTGTTAGAACTTCCAACTATGAAACTGAGCTTGTAATATTTTCTTCTACCTTTAGTTCTGTTTTTCCTTTATGTGCCTTACAGTTCTGTTAGGTGCACATTATTGTGATTTTACATCCTCTTGATGAGTTGACTCTTCTATCATAAAATGTACTTTTCATCTTTTTTTTTAATTTGTAGATGGCCACAATACCTTTATTTTATTTATTTATATGTGGTGCTGAGGATTGAACTCAGTACTTCATTCATGCTAGGCAAGCACTCTACCATTGAGCTATAACCCCATCCCCTACTTTTCATCTTTGATAATATTCTCTGAAGTCTGTTTTTTGGAATTGAGATAGTTGACAATTTTCTCATGCTAACTATCTCTGTGATATAGTATATTTTTAATATTTACTTATATCTGAGAATCTCTTTAAATGCATCCTTTATAGAAAACTTATAGTTGAATCTTACTTTTTTAAGTCCAGCCTGACAGTATCTGGTTTTTTAATGGACTATTTAGTCTTTTTACATATGGTTCAATCAATTCCTAGTAGTTAGATTTAAGTCTGCCATTTTGCTATTTTCTTTTTAATTGCTTCTTCACATTTTATTTCTTTTTCTCCTCTGCTTTTGTTGTTGTTGTTGTTGAGACAAGCAGACATTGGTACCACTGAATTTTAATAATTTTTCTATTGACATTTCAATATCCATTTTGCAGTATATTTTAGTCAACCTAGGGACTCACTATGATTAAGTAGTACAGTTAATATTTTACCATGTGGTATAAAATGTAAATTCTGCATTAGTAGAATTTCACTTACCACCCCATCCTTTGTGTCATTGTTGTCAAATATCTTACATCTGTATACATTATAAATCCCAAAATATGATGTTTTAATTTTTGCTTTAAATTATTGTACATCTTTTAGATAAATTGGTGGAAGAAAAATACATATATTCATCATTCCCACTGTTTCTCATTCCCTTCCCTAAGTCTGATTTTTATTTGGTATCAAGTACCTTTAGCCAACAGAACTTTTTTCTAGCGTGTCTTGCTCAAATGCTCTGAGTTTTCATTTTTCTGAGAATGTCTACACTTTCATTTTCAAGAAAAATGTCTTCACTAGATACAGAATTCTAATGAAAATACTGGTTCATTGTTTTCTGGCCTCTATTCTTTTTTTTTTGAACTTAGGGGCACTCAAACACTGACTGAGCCACATCCCCAGCCCTATTTGGTATTTTATTTAGAGACAGGGTCTCACTGAGTTGCTTAATGACTTGCTGTTGTGTAGTGGCACCCCTCCTCAGAAAATCTTAATTAAGCTTCTTCAGAGACCCTCACCATAATTGTTCTTCAACTATCAGCAAGAATTTCTGCAACAGAGTTCATGTGTTAGGTTTCCTATTGCCTTTTGCTCTATCTTGCAATAACTAAATTTGGCCGTGGGTCTGCTGGAGATCAGCACTCCAGATTCTGAGCACCTCTTACTAGTTTTTCACAACATTCATAGGCTATCAAGCGTCATAAATCTTTTTTTTTTTTTTTTTTGGTACTGGGGATTGAACTCAGGGGCACTCAACTACTGAGCCACATCCCCAGACCTATTTTGTGTTTTATGTAGAGAAAGGGTCTCACTGAGGTGCTTAGCGCCTCGCCAGCACGATTCTCCTGTCTCAGCCTCCCAAAGTGCTGGGATTACAGGCTTGAGCCACCGCGCCTGGCTAAAATCTTCTTGTCTAAAATTATACATGGTTGTGCACAAGATTTCAAAAACATGATATCTGATCGTGTGTAAGAGTTTTTAGGTAGGAAGTGTGTTTGCAAAAGCAGAGTGCAATGAGGAAGACTGGCTCCTCTTAGCCTTGGTCCTGGAGCCTTCACAAGGGTGTTTACACTTCAAAGGAAAGCAGTTAGGGAAAGTCCTTTTCAATCCAAAAGGCAAGAGTGAATAGTGTCAATTAGGTTCCTTGAAAACCAGCTGGAGGGGAAAGGCGAGGGAAACCCTCCCCTTCCCAACCACTCATTTTCACAGAAAGTGTCTTTGGTTTATTTTTGTATTCAGGCCTGGGTTAGTTACCTACTACAGTAAAAAAATAAAAATTAAATAAAAAATAAAAAACCTACTTCTATGTAGACTTCTGCAAATTGTGAGCCTTTGAGCCACTCTTTCCCTACGCACTGGGTATAAAGTTCTAAAAATGTTTGGACTCACGGTTCAGAGGGACAGATTGATTTCAATTGGTTGGTGTTTTTTTTTCTTTCTAATAGAAACATTTTATGTTTTTTTTAATGTCTCATAATATTTTGTTCTATACTGAAAATTTTAGGTAATACATTATAAAAATGCTAGATTCTGTTATATTCCTATAAAGAGTATACTAGTAAGCAATGAACTTGACTCAAATTTTGAGTTTTGTCTTTCCTTCAAGGAAGCAACCAAAACTCTATATAGTTCAATCAGTTTTCTAGCAGTTGTTTTCTACTGCTCTCTTTACAGTCAATCTACTTATTTGCAACTTGGGGTTTGCCAAAGATTTGATTGGCGTTCATACACTGATTTTTAGATTTTCTATTCTGCCCTGACCTGTCTTCTAATTTTTCAAGAATATAGCTTTTTGTTTGAATTTGAGTTTTAGATTCTTTACATTGTTAAAAACTAGAAAGTGCCCTCAGTTGAAAAGTCTGAAAGAGAAAAACATGCAGTCCATCTCTCTTTTTTATTAAGTGTCCATTTTCTTCTAGTTTTGCATGCTTCCACTCACTCTCTAGAGAGCCCAAGAGATTGTTTGTTCTTTTAAAAATATTTTGTTAATAGCTGTTATATGAGGTGAGTTTATTCAATAGAAGCTATTTGTCATCACCAAAAGTGGCAACTGTATAAGCTCTCTTTGAATGTCATTTTACATTATTTTATCTACTTAACTGCCATTTCCTATATTTTAAAAACACATATGTTGTATTTAGTTGTTGCTGCTGCTTTTAAAGTAGTTTTATTCTCTTAAAGTATTTGGGTTTTTTTTTTCTTGCCAATGTTTTAAAAGTTTAAAAGTTTGCTGATACTAGCCAGATGTGGTGCTATACATCTGTAATCCCAGCTACTTGAGAGACTGAGGCAGAAAGTTGGCTTGAGCCCAGGAGTTTGAGGCCAGCCTGGACATCAAAGAAAAACCTCATGGGGGTTGG
The DNA here is from genome assembly GCA_004024805.1 of Geosciurus inauris. Classification (NCBI taxonomy): domain Eukaryota; kingdom Metazoa; phylum Chordata; class Mammalia; order Rodentia; family Sciuridae; genus Geosciurus; species Geosciurus inauris. The sequence continues at coordinate 4,667 of PVHX01015688.1, forward strand.
GGGGAGGGAAGAGGGGGAGAAAAAAAAGAAAGGAATGAAGAAAAAGAAAAATGTATTTGCTGTTTGCTGATCTGACCTCATCTCTTAATTTTGTGTAATTCCATCTTTGAAAGCTTTGAAGTTTTTGTTTTATTTTTACAAAATGCAACATCTCTTTTTATGAGTTCCCCGCCTTATTCTGTATTTATTGTTTCAGAGTATCTATCTTCTGCTTTATTCTCGTATCCTTATCATTCTTCACTTATCCTGTGCACCATTTAAAAATTTCCTACTTAACTATGTTGTTATTATTACTTTTAATGAAGCTATTTGTTGAAGGACTATTTGGGGGGAAAAGAGGAATAGGGAAATAAACTAGTCTTCTTGGAATCGCTGGAACAAGTGTCTTCAATAAATTTATTTTCTTTGCCCTAGAGACACCTTTTTCTGTTCTTGTTATTTTTATTGTTGTTTACAGTGTTCACATAGCTTATTGAAGGAAACTTTCAGCCACAACTCTCTATGTCATTATCAATCACTTTATACCCCCCACCATCCTGTGTTATCCTCTGGTGGCTTCCCAGGCTTGCATTATGTTCATACAAGGACCTGAGCAGCAGAGTTACACCTTCAGCTTCTTTGTATTCTATGTTTTCAAGTGAGGTCTCCATCAGAGTCCTATCCATTCCCTTGTGTGACATGGATGTACCCTTAGTCCTCAAATTGCTTAGCAAGGGATATTTGTATATACGTCTTAATTTTAAGAAAAGTATTAGAGAAAAGTAGGTCAAATCTCAACTGTCTTCTCAATTTTGGTGCAGATTTTACAGTATTGTGCAAGTATGCTTTTGAGTTTCAGGATTTCTGCCTTTTAAATCATATATGTAACTTTCCATTAGTTTCAAAGAAAAAGAATTTAAAAATGATGTTTTCCCCTACATTTAACTGGGAGAGCATAATTAGTACTTTATGAAACTTACAGTTTATATTGTTTCTTCTAAATAATGGTGATAGAGATAAAATTATTTCAAAGACTTGTGATACTTCCTCTGCTCTTTGGGTGTCTTGTTATTTTTAAATTCCCTAAATTCTAATCTTCATTTCTGTATGTTGCTGATAAACATACTTACCTGGTAGGGATTAAATGAGAGAACATAGCAAGAATAATTGGGATATAGTTATTGTTTTTTAACTAGTAGCAATGATGATTACTAATCTAAGTAGAGATATTTGTTTGAGGCAATTGTGATATTCATTATCATAAAGTTTTATTGCAGAATTCTACCCTTCAACATCCTTGAGTAGAAAGATAAGTGTAACTCTCTCCTCACAAATAAAATTATTTAGCTGGACAAATAGAAAAATGGTAACAATGGTTCCTACGTGCAAGGACCTTGATTTCTGAAGATCAGTCTTATTGGGTGGAGAGTTTTGCCAATGGAAGTTTATGCCAGCTGGTGGCATGCTATCTTTTGTGTTGTCTACACCCTGACCTTTCAGCTTTATAACTTCCAAATGTTTATGTAATGAGAACTGCCCTTTTAAAATTGACACAGTGATTAAAATTGAAAATGAGAGCCGAGGCTGTTCTCTAATAAATAGGCTAGATCTGAGCATACATCTGTCCAGCAAAATCTTCTGAGCAAGCAGACACACATTTCTTTGCTTGTATTGAAAAAGTGAAGGTGACATTTATACCATTCAATAATTTTTCTCTCCATCTGTTTGTTCAATGGTGAGATTTAAGTTGGCAAATGCTACACTTGCATTGATATTACTCCTAGGCCATCTTTCAAACATGTAGTTTTTAGATGGATGCATACAATTGTTGACACATGATAATTCAGTTTATACAAGATCATCCCTTTAAGAAGAGAACTATACTCAAAGCACAACCCATTCTACTCCAGTAATTCATCTTCCTAACAGGTCCATGAGTTCTATCAAAGTTTCCCAAATCCTAGAACACATTTTTCTTTTCTTTTGTTATTGGAGATTAAATCCAGGGACACTACCACTGACCTACACCCCCAGGTGCTTTTGTTTTTAATTTTGAGACTGGCTCTTGCTAAGTTGCTTAGGCCCTCACCAAGTTACTGAGGCTGGCTTTGAACTTGCAATCCTCATGCCTCAGCCTCCTGAAATGCTGGGATTCCAGGCATGCACCACTGCATTCATCCTAAAACACATTTTTCTAACTACTTTCCTTACTGCCTCAATAGAGATAAATTGTAATGACTCAGATCCACCATTCAAAGTGACATGTGGGGGCATAAAATTCCAAAGGTTCATGGGAAATCCATAGTACTTAAACTATATTTTTCTAAGAGCAACAAAATATTTTTATTCAAATATGGTTGAAATCAAGACACACAAGTGATCTGGTCATAAGGATTTTAAATTTTCTTCTTTTTCATTCCACTTTCCTCTACTTCCTTCTAGTCAGAGTGGCCTTCTTGTGTTTCAAACATGCCAAGTTAGGTCCTTTTTATTAATTTTTAGGATCATTTTCACTAACTGATCCTTCTCTTAATGTTCATTCTCCCTGTTTTTGAATGAATAATTTCTCAATTCAGAATTTGCTCCTGAAGAGGCCCTTTTTTCCTTTCTTCCTTTCTTTACTTTTACTCTTCAACTTAGTACCTTGTTTTATTTTCAACAGAGCACATAACACTATATGAAATTATTTTATTTGTGTTTTAAAACATTTTGCCACTAGAATGTAATCAATAAAGATGTGTGGTTTATGTTTTTTATTATTATTATTATTATTATTTCTGTGTGTAGAAAATTACCTGAAATATAGTAGGTGCTCAAGAAATAGCTTAGTAGATAAATGAAAGAATGACTCATATTTGCTATTATAGTTTAAATCTGCAATATCTTCAATGTATTAAAGTCTTGGTCCTCAGTGCAGCAGTGTTCAGAGGTGGGGCTTTGGGGATGTGATTGGATCTTGGGAGTTTGACTCTTATCAGTGGATTAACCATTGATGGGTTTATAATTGAATGGACTATTGGAAGGTGGTGGAAATTGTAGGAAGTGTGGTCTAGTTGGAGTAAATAGGCCACTAGGGGTGTTCCCTGAAAGAGTACAAATCCTTTCCAGCCTCTTCCTCACTTTCTATTTCCCTGTTGCCATGAGGTGATCAGCTTTTCTCTGCCATGTGCTCTGTTCCATGATGCTCTACCTCATCACAGGCCCACAAACAATGGAGCCTAGTGACTAGACTGAAGTCCGTGATACCATGGGCAAAAATAAGACTTTTCTCCTTTAAGTTGACATTTTAGGCATTCTGTCACATCATATGAAAGCTGACCAACAAAGAAAATTGGCACCAGAAATGGGGTCGTTGTCATGACTCTGTCTGATCATGGGGTTCAAAAGCCTTTGGGACTGGTTGGCAGGAGAAGTTTGGAAAGGTCTGGAGGTTAAGACTAGAGAAGCCCTAGAATGTTGTAATTGAAACTTAATTGATGATTCTGGTGTAAGCGTAGAAGACCAGAATGCTGATAGGAATGGGGACAATAAAGTCTTGCATTCATGAGGATTTTAGAGGAGAATGAAGACCTTATTGGGAATTAAAATAGAGGCCATTTATATTACATTCTGGCAAAGAACTTAGCTTCATTTGATCCATGCTCTGAGAATTTTGTGTGAGGCTGAGTACAAAGGTGTTGGACTAATTAATCTGGTGGAAGAAATTTTAAGGCAGCCCAGCATTAGGGTGGTGGCATGGGTATTGCTAGCTGCTTTTATCCAGATTTACTGTAAGAATCAAGAGCAAATAATAGAACAAACAGATTTTTAGAACTTGTAGTTTGGCTAGAAAAGAAGCATTTGCAAAGTTGGGGCTCACGAAGGTGCAGTTGCTGAAGAGATTAGTATCATTGCGGGGCAGTGGGGCAGGGGGTGGGAGGGACACAAATGCTTTGCACTATAATAGTAGGAAAGATGCCTTGAGGGCATTTCAGGAATTGGGCAGACCTTATTCATTGCAAAGTTTTTGAAAGACTTTGCATTGATAAGATAGTGCCTGGGTACCCTCCTTTCATAAGGCTGCCTGAGAAGTTGTTTCTCCAAGGTCCATTTTACCATGCCCAGTCATCAAGGTGCTTGGAGATCTCAGTAGCTGTATTCCAAAGAAAGAGAGATACTGCTTGAACTGGAGACAGGTCTTAGTATTATCTGTATAATGCTAGTTTTGCAAGCATGCAGAATGCAGGGGTTGAGGGCTCATGGAGGCTTCTGCTCAGATTTCAAAGTAAGGTCTGTGAAGCCAGCCAGTGTGTGACAAGTCAGAGGGTTCCTGCATACAGCCCCCGAGAGGGTGATGCATGAAGATGTGAAAATACAGCCTCAGTTGAGGCTCCAGGAAGTTGGAAATTCCAGGAATGTTGAACATCTGTTGAGTAAAGCTGCACACAGGCCACAGACACAGCCCAAGGAAGTGGCCATGTGGGCTGCAGCTGGGCAAGGCTATAAGGACAGGGCTGCCCAAACCTTTTCATACCTACATCCTGTCACAACATGTCCCAGAGACTGGGCATGGAGATAGAGGATTTAATGTTTGCCCTCCTGGATTTTAGTCATACTTTTGTCTGATCCTTCTTGGGTATTCACCTATTCCTCTCTTCTGGAATGGAAATGTTTATCCTGTGTCATTGTCTGGTAGAAATATGTAACTTCTTTTTTGATTTTTAAAGTGGCTCACAGCTAAGACTCTTAAAGGAGACTTTGGACTTGGACTTTTGAGCAATGCTGCAACCCAGGGACTCTTAGGGATGAACTAAATGCATTTTGCAACTATTATATGGATGTGAGCCTTTGCAGACCAGGGGCATAATGTTGTGGTTTAGATCTTAAATGTCCTCTAAAGGTCATGTGCTAAATGCTGAGTTGCCATCCTGTGCCACTATTAGTATGTGGTGCAACCTTTAGGAGGTAGTGCTGGTTGGAGGAATTAAATCACAGGAGGCATGCCTTTGAAGGATATGCTTTGTCCTTGGTTACTTCCTCTCACTCCTGCTCTGTCTCTTTGACTTTTGGTCATGAGATGAGCAGCTTGGTTCCACCACAGCTTTTCTGCCATGGTGCTCTGCCTCATGGTCAAGAAACAATGAGAATCACGAGTTCAAATCCAGCCTCAGGAACTGCGATGTGCTAAGCAACTCAGTGAGACCCTGTCTCTAAATAAAACACAAAATAGGGCTGGGGATGTGGCTCAGTGGTCAAGTACCCCTGAGTTCAATCCTTGCCACCAAAAAAAAAAAAAAAAGAAAGAAAGAAAGAAACAATGAAGCCAAGCAACCATGAACTGAAAACTTTGAAACCATGAGCCAAAAGAAATCTTTTCTCCTTTAAGTTGATTTTCTTAGGTATTTTATCACAGCAATGGAAAACTGATTTTGACTTTCTTCTAAACTTTATTGAAGATTGATTTCAATCCCTTTTGTTTTAAGCTTGGATCTGAAGTTCATCACCTTAAATTATGGTGACCAAACTTATCTATGCTCTGCTTTCTAGGTAGAGAAGGTTGGCTTCTTTTATTTCAAAAGACTGAATCTCCTGATTATGGTGCTTCTGGCCTGACTGCAGCAGCGGCTATGTCACTGGGGAATTCTTCCTATATTTTATTATATCCAGTCTCCTGTGTCCCCAATCTGCTTTGAATGTCCAGTTTTAAATTTTAGTAAAGCCCCCGCTTGCCTTTTTTGTTGTTGTTGTTGTTCACCCACCTTGCTTAGAAACTCCCTGTCTGCTTTCTTAGTTTCATGCCACAGAGCAGCCAAGAAAGTGACATCCTCTATTCTGCCATCTTGAAAAATCTCAAAATTGTATTTTAAAATTTTATTTTATTTTTTGGGACTGGAGATTGAACCTAGTGGCACTTTACCACTGATCTATATTTTCAGACCTTCTTATTTTTTTACTTCGAGACAGGGTCTTGCTAAATTGCTGAGGGTGTCTCCAAGTTGCTACGGCTAGTCTTGAATTTACAATCCTCCTTCCTCAGCCTCTCAAGTCACTGGGATTACAGATGTGTTCCACCATGCCCAGTTCAAAGCACTATTTAAACAAAGACTATATGTTGTATTTGTCTTACATTATCTCTTAAGTCTCTTTTTTAAATAACCATTTTGAGATTCACTTTATGTATCATAAAATTCACACCCTTGAAGTAAACAGTTAAGTGCTTTTTTAGCCTATTTAGAAATTGTTCAACTGCCATCACTCCCTAAAGAAATTCTATACCTATAAATTCCAGGGAACAACTAATCTACTTTCTGTCTTTTAAATCTTTTTAAACTATAAGTTTTTGTTCCTATTTCTCCCTTACTTTCTCTTCAATAAACCATGTATTTATCCTACACACGGTTAAGTCTACGGTCTTAATTTTTTAAATTTTGCTTGCATCCTTATGGGGTTATTGACATAATCCTCTGTGTGTTTCCTATGAACTTATAGTTAGAGAAGTTTAATCAGTTTCAGCTATTTTTTTTTTTGACAAGAACACTTCATAGGTGATGTTTTGTACTTCTGTTACATCCTATCAGTAGGTCCCAAATATCTGATAGCTTTTCAGTTTTTGATGTGAAGATTCATCAGTGGGTTTGGTTGTTGTCAGCCTGATTTATACGTTGTAGGAGTACATATCCCCATTCACCTAATGGTGACAATTTTTTAGATGACTTATTTTGTTCAGAGTTTGACAAGGTGATACTATATAAGATTGTCATTCTCTATTAATTTATTACATGGAAGTTTTTTACATTGAAATTGCCCTCATCACAACATGATTAATCAAAGATACAATTTATCTAGGAAACCTGAGATAAATTCTTTTTTTGTTTTGGCCATTTTATTTACCATTTTTTTAAGATAATGGGCTGATTCTGTATCATGATCCCAAAGTACATGATGTGTTTTATATGTTTCTTATTTTTTTAAAGGCATAGACTGAGGTTTATTTAGGATGGCTACAGGTCCAATATTTATACAAGGGCTGTATCAGGAGCCAGACTGGAATATATTTCTAACTTAAGTATTGTTATAGAAACTTATGATTGTAAATACTATATATAGATGTACTTTATCATTGTGAAGAGGATTCTCTGTTATCCACTTGAGGTCCATCTTTGACCAGTTGTTCATCTGGGGGTACTGCTTTAAAAATTCTGACTCCTTTTTTCACTACTATAATAGGTTTTGATAACTTCCTTGCTTTTGGATAATGTGGTATAGTCTCATTTTGTACAGTTCTTGTCTCAGAAATAGAATTACCCATTCCTTCAAAGAATTTTGGCTTTTTTAAAAGTAGGAAATTGTATTTAGAAACCTTAGTAATATATCTAAGAATACCCATTGCTTCTGAATTGTTCATTGTTTCTAAGCCTTTCTTTTCCTATAGCTGGAAAATATTCATTCTTAAGAAAGCATTCTGACTTGATTCTTAGTTTCTACTCAATTTTTTGATTATTGATTAAGATTATGGGATTTCTATGTTGATAGTCATATTGTCTGCAAGTAGAGTGTTGATTCTTTCTTCCTCCCTTGAGTTACATGATTTTTATTACCTCATCACAGTGGCTGAGATTTCTAGCCAAGATATTGACTATGAATGGGTATGTATGTTCCTGATATTAGGGTGAAACATTCAAACTTTTACCTTTAATATATTAGATTTCACTTTTTTTGTTGATGTCCCTTTTTAATTCAAGAAGATCCTTTCTATTCTTCATTTGCTAATTATTTCATCATCAATGAGAACTTTTTTCAGTCTTTTTGAGACTAAATATAGATTATCAAACAGTTGCTTTAAGGCTGTTAATGTCACATTTATATATTGGTATTCAGTTACTATTTCAATTTTGCATTATTTAAAAAACTCTACTTGATAAACATTATTCTGTTAAGTTATTGCTGCATTTATGTCATAATTTTAATGAGGATTCTTGCATCTGTTCATAAAGAGCATTGATTTTTATGCTCTTAAGTAATTTCATTTATTACACTAGTTTTAGTCCTTGTAATGTCTGTCATATTTTATTAGGAAGGTCATGTGGGCCTCCTAATGAGTTTAGGAGAAGTTGCTTTGATTCTATTTTCTGAAAAGGTTTGTATTGAATTGATATTATTTCTTTTAAAACATTTGTTAGACTTTAACATTAAAGTCATTTAGGCCTGATTTTCTTTTTCTTTTTTTTTTTTTTTTGTAGGAAGGGCTTATGTACATATTTAATTTCTTTATTGGACATAAACTAGTTAGGTTATTTATTTCTTTTTGAGTGAGTTTTACGAGTTTGTCCTTCAGGGAATTTGGGGTAAAAATAGTTAATAATGTTGCTTTACCATGCCATTATTAATATAAAGGTCTGTGGTAATGTTTTCTTTCATGCCCAGCATTGTAATTTCTGTCTTTTCACTATTAATTTATTAAGCCCATTATAGTTTCTATAGTGTTGTCATTTTATATATCTTTACTTTCACATTTTATTTGTGCTTTGACCCAATATTAATTTAGAATATTTTATATACAAATTTTTTAAAATTTTGGCTTGCTTTGTATTTTTATTACTGAGATATTTCATTGAATTATAATCATAAAATGTATTCCTTGCCATATAACAATTTGATATTTATTTAGATTTTATTAGAATTAAAGTATGTCAATAGTGCTTATTTAGAGGAAAACATTTCATTCTTATTAAAATATATATATTTTTTAAGAAAAATATGGATATCAACTTACTCTTAACTCTTACATGCTATTCCTTCCCACACGGGTGTATGGATTATTCTTCATTTCATTTATTACACCAAGTTTGATTATGGTATTGGTTATTCTATGCAATTTCTTTTTATGCAACAGGAATTGCCTATTTTTATTTTCTTGTCTTGGTTTTCCATTAAATTTCCTCCTTTTCTTTTTTTCTTTACTTTCTTTCTTTTTTTTTAAGCAACACTTGTAAATATTTGGACTTTTTTTGTATGACTTTCCTCTCTGTTTTTCACTCTAGTCATTTGCAACCACTTGCTCTGAGTCACGTAATGCTACTGTTTGTTCAGGTAGTTTCTTCATATTACATTTTTAATAACATCTATTTGTCTTTTTTGATACATATAATTGGGTTTTTATTTTCTTTAATGTTTTTGTTTTTAAAAAAATTTTCCCCACTAATTTATACATTCTTTCTGTTTTTCTATTGTAATTTATTGATTATTTTAAAAATCTTGTTGTGTTCAATATTTATTAAAATTTAAAATTCAGATGCCATTTATCCAATGAGTATACTTACAAACCTGTCTCATAATGTATGCATGTGGATGATCATTAAATGTTGACAAAAGGAAAAAAAACAAAATACACAAAGTCCTTTAGTAATAAAATCTTCAACTAGATCATGAAATATAGTGTTATTTACAAAAATTAGATAGACCTAGATATATATGTAGAAAGAAAAAATTTCTAAGATACAATATTAAGAGAAAAAGGCAAGGCACAGAAGATTAGATGTTGTATTATGCCTTTATGTAATTTTCAAAATAGCACACAGAAAGAGGTTTATTGACATGTGAAAAAACTCTTTTTAAAAGAAATCACAGAAAATTCTTAGCCCTGAAGACCTGTGAAAATGGTGATTTGGGGATGTAGGCAAAGCATTTATCTTTCTATTTTATTTGAATTTTCTGTTTTTTTTCAAGTATTAAGAATTATTTGAAGGATAGAATTATATGCTCATTTTGTCTTTATAATTCTGCAGGTTAAAAAAGATTCAATAATGTTTGAAAGTGGGAAACTCTTATTGGATATGAACTTAGAGATGAGGCAGATTCTTTCTAATTGGTACCCATCTTAAGTTGAGGCCATTCTATTTAGAAATACAACAGTAGTTATGATCTATACTTGGTTAAAAAGATGGGTAAACAGGAAGCTTCTAGTTATAGTTTCTCAAAATCCTTTCATACCCTTTATGTCTTGATCCTCTCTGTCTTCATCTTCTCTTCTTTTGGAATTAGGTCTGACGGACCTAGAAGAAAGCCCTGAGAGGTCAGATTTTGTTTTGTATTGTTTTAAGTTCATATTTTATGTCTGTATTAGTTTGCCAGGGCAAACATAACAGAATACCAAATATTAGATTCTGTATTAAGATTCTGCTTAAGCAGAAGAACTTAATTTATCACAGCCCAATGGCTGAAAGTCCATTACCAAGTTTTCAGCAGGTTTAGGTTCTCCTGAGGCCTCTATCCTTGACTTACAGACAGCTATCTGTTTTTTGTTTCTTTGCATATCTTTGTCTCTGTGTGTACATATTACTGATATCTCTGTTCATATAAGAACACCAGTCAGATATAACCCTACACGCTGACCTCATCTAACCTTAAAGATCTCCTTAAAGACTGTCTCCCAATAGTCACATTGGGTGTTAGGGCTTCCACATATAATGTGGGGGAGGGGGCAAAGCTAAGTGTAAAACAGTTTGTCTTTCGTTGGCTTTGGTTAGCAGTGAAGACTGGCTGCCACTCACAGCATCTCCTTCCACACTGGCACTCTGCTTCTGCTAGGTCTATCTTTTTGCCCTGTTTCCTCACCTTCCCTCTTCCTCTGCTCCTTTGTAGTGTGAAAAAGGGCTATGGTCATATTATCACTCTTTCTACTTTCCTCAGACATTTTTATTGCAAGTAGAGCATTGGTTGAGTTGGTCAGGCCTGGCTGCTTATGGAAGATTGATTGATGTGAAAGATTGGTCGGTGTTGAGGTCCTCTCAAAAACTCTTTCTAATTTGATAGAAATTCCATTGTATTTAGCAGCTCTCATTCATAGTGTAGGGTTTCCCTGAGCCTGGCTAGCTTTATTAGAGCAGGAGCTCCCTGCCTCTGTATTTTCCATTTTTTAATCTTTAATTCCAGATAAACTAAATCATTTATGGTTATTATTACTATTATGGGGGTTCTAAAGAGAAAACTGTGGATATTGCATGTTACTATGCCTATAATTTTTCCTCAAAATGTTTGTCTGTGCTAAGTGTAATAGTAAGTGTAATAGAATTGTCACCAGCAATAGCTGAGTTCTTACTCTGGGTCAACTGTTGTGCTGTTCACGAGGGTAACTTGATGTACTCTTTATAGTCACTCTGAAACAGAGATTAAGCACTAAATTTTACAAATGGATTTACTTGTTCAAGGTGACACCAATTATACATTTTAGAACTGGATATTAAATACAGTTATACCCACCTACATTACATATTCCCAACCATTAGGTTATAGACATTATTTTTGGAGGAAAAGGAACAAAAAGAGTTAAAGAAATAAACACAAAGACACACACAAAAAAACAATAGCAGCAACAATATAACAGCTCAATACTATTGTAATACTGCTCCCTTTACTGAGTGGTCTATTGCTAATAATATCACTGTGATGTATGATATTTCATTTTCTAAATGAACCCATAGAATAAAACAAACAGATAGATGTTATGGTCCCTATCATATAATTTTCTGCTTTAAAAAGCAACATATTGCCTCTACTGTGAGTTGCCTATTTGTTTCATAGTTATTTACTTCTTTATATACCAAATGTACTACACAGGAAATGAAGCCCTGGCACTGTTCAGTTTACACTAATATAGCCAATACAGATTGATGCAGTTTTTTTCCTCCATGCCCAAATATCTATTAACATGGAGAAAATCTGGATTATCTAGTACTGAATGTGCAAAAACTACTTTAGCATTCTGTGCTGGATGATTGAATACATCTTTGGACCAGCCTATCAGGGTTTAATTGAACTACAAATCCAGTGATAATTGGAATAGAACTCTAGTCCAAAACAGGACAAAAATATTCTAAGCTTTAGTTAATGAACAGAGAGGCAAATAGAGACTTCTGCTGACATTCATCGCATCTTATTTATTAGGAATTCAAAGTATATGGTATTGCAATATTTAAAATGAACAGTTATATAATAATAATTACACTGTACTTGCTTTATGTTCAATAAATGAATCTAAAAAATATTTAGAATTTTTATAATAGATCTTATTTATAATTTTGTAAAAGAATTTTCTAATGGTAAAATATTTTAAAATAAAAAATATTTTAAGTTCTTCAAGGTTGCATATTTCTTCATGTAATATTAATATAATCCTAGGTATATAGTAGTGGTTAAATAAATACAGGTTTTATTTGTTCATTTAAATGGTTGGTGTTTTAGTCAGCTTTTGCTTCACTGTGACCAAAGTACCTGACCAGAACAACTTGGAGGAGGAAAAGTTTATTTGGGGCTCATGGTTTCAGAAGTCTAGGTCCACGGGTGGCTGATTCCATTGTTCTGGGCCCAAGGTGAGACAGCACATCATGGGGAAAGGGACCAGCGAAGAAGCAGCTTGTGGTGAGGTCAGGAAGCAGAAGGTTGGAGGAGGGAGAAAGGGAAGAGGAGGACAAGGACTGCAGGAAGACAAGAAAAATAACCCTTCCAGGACATGCTCCCAGGGACCTACTCCTCCAGCCATGCCCCACCTGCCTACAGGCAACACCCAATCAGTCCATTCAAACTAGGGTGAACTGATTATGTTACAGCTCTCATAATCTAATCATTTTACCTCTGAGTATTGCTGCATTAATAGGAGCTTTTGGGGGACATCTCATATTCAAATCATAAACTTGGTTTTGGAGGAAATAAATTAGAGGATGAGGTATAATAGATTCCATTCATTATAAGAGCTGTATTAGTTGATGAAGAAAAGATCTGCTAAGTAAGAGGACATAAACTAGTTAGTATTGTAGTTGCCACAATCAGCATTTTGTCTGGTATATTAAATGAGCTTATTGGCTTAAAATTTTCAAAATTAATTAGTCTACATTCATATTCATTTAACATTGAACTTCTCATAAGTTTTTAAAGCTACAATGTTTATTTCTGAAGTACTTTTGAAAGGGTTATTATTTTTAAATAATCACATTTCCTTATGTATATAAAAGTAAGGTAAAGACTAAAGTTATTATGTAAATCAATATGGCAAAATTGTGGAGATAGAGATTAGTTGTTGTTAGTAGTTAAAGATGAAAGGGACAAAGAAACAGAGGTGACTAAGATGAAGGACATTTTTGTGGTGATGAAATAGTTCTGTATCTTGACTGTGTTTTTGCATGAAGCTGCCTTTGTAATATAATGGTGTAGAACTGTACGCACACATTGTACCAATGTAAGTTTTCTGGCTTTGATAATTGTTCCATGGCTACAGGGGGAGAACTGAGTGAATGATACACAGTAGCAATCTGTACTGTTTTTACAACTTCTTGGGAATCTATAATTATATCAAAGTAAAAGTATAAAAATGATTGAGCCAAATTAAACTTGATTTGTATCATAGTTGTCTTTTTCCTCAGCATTTACATTTAAGAGTTCTTTTTTGTGTGTGTGTGTGTGTAATACTCAGTTGAATGACGCTATTTACAATCTGTACATACTTTGGCTTTTGACGAACAGTTGCAGGTGGCATATCAACTCATCAAAAGCATCATGTACTCTTGTTTTTGAGTGATGAACACATGGCATTCAATCTGATATTTTTCTCTGGGGGTAGAATTTCTCAAGTGTTTTGGTTGAAACACTGTTGTGACACTTGGTTGTTTCTACCTTTATTGCAAATATGGTTTTATGTATTTTACCAGTACAATAAAAATGTGCAAAATTGAAATTGTCCCGATCTTATAGTTTTTCATGCTGTCAAATATTCTTTACAACAATATCTCGATACTTTGTAGTATTCACAGATTCTTTCCTGTGTTTAACTTAATGGTGTGGATCCTTCTCATGATGCATAAATAATGCTGCAAACACACTGTTGGCATCTTAATGCACATGGATATGAGTAGCCAAGAAAGAAATATATAGAATTCTCTTGTCTTGTTGGACAATGCTATGAATGATCAACAGGTAAAAATTCCATCTTATTTCAATTTGCTTTTCCTTAAAAATCAGCGAAATAGAATATTTATGTGTTTATTTCTACTTATGTATCTTATTTTATAAATTATCTCTTCGTGGTGATTTTTTTCTACTGCGTCTCTTCCTGTATGATTTAATGAGATGCTTCTATCTAATTGCATGGTCATTTGATTGTATATGTTGCAAGTACTTATTTGGTGGTAGGAGAGCAAACATGGTGTGTTCAGGGAATTTATAAAAGAGAGAGAGAAAGCAAGCAAGCCAAGTAGACAAATTCGTGGGCTGATGTATAGAGGGCAAAGAGTTAGCAGGGGTCAAAAACTATTAGAGATATAGAAGCATGCATACTGTATAAAGGATTTTACCCTTTATCCTGGCAATGAGAAGCCATTGAATTGCTCTAAGTTGAGTACATAGATGGGAGAAAGTGCAAAGATGGTGCTGCTTACAATCAACGTTTATTATAGGATGTTAAAAAAATCTAAAACTCTTAGTAAAGAAGATGGAACTAGTATTCAACAAATATCTGTTCATTGTTAATATGAACATCCTGATTACTATTAACATTTCTGTCAGAAAGAGACTTCAAGTCTAGAGGGGCTAAATGATTGTTCCAACCTCACAGCTGTAAAATCAGCTCCAACATAGCTGTTTCTAGGCGACATCTCATTGTCATTCTAATATTCAGGATTTGAGTGTGTCCAGAGCAGGCAATTTGTGAGCTAACAACACAACCCTAGCCAGAGGAAAGATTCTGTTAAAGACTGAAACACTAGAAGTGCTAACAAAAATTTAACCAGGTAATTGGGTCAGTCTTATGGGACTCATAAAAAGTTCATAGGATTAACATAGAAGAGGTCAAAAGACAGCTACAGTAGCATTTACACTGACCAAGTTTGGGGGAACAATATTATTCTCATTATAGAGATAGTCTACCAGGATTTACCAATGCTATTTTTCAAAATTAAATAATCTACGAGCTTCATATTCAAAAGCATGAATAAACTCAGTGGATCCTTAACAAATAGTAGCTGACTGACTGACAGATAAACACCCTCTAAATAGATGAACACTTTTAAGTAAATGGTCGCCATATATTTAAAAAAGCGTATCAGGTCTACTTGTATTAACTACAGATTAAATATATAAGAAAAATAGCAAAAATGCAGGGTGAAAATGTTTTCTAAATTATGAGTTTCTTCAATGGTAAATGCAGATAAAGATAAGCAATTATTTAGTAATATGCAATTATTAAATAATTCCAGAAGAATGTTTTATTAAATAGTTTTATTCCACAAAATCAGATCTCTTCAAAGATTACAAGTAAATCTCTTTTTAAAAATTTTAAATATTTAACTGTCCAATCAATTTATTTATAAATAATGAGGACATTGATCTTCCAAATGTTTGCTGTTTCTTGCAAAGAAAGTATATGGAGATACATCTCAAATAAAACTAAAAGTAACAAAGTAGACATTTTGATTATATTCTCCTCTCAGTTTTCATTATGCTAAATTATCATTAAATATCCTTAGCTATGTCTGATGATCTTGCTCAGTGGTTGCACACCTGCATAACATAAATGAAGCCCTCAGTTCAATCCTAAGCACTGCAAAATTAAAACAAAAAACAAAGAAAAATCTAAAATAATGAGCATGTAACTGAATAAAATAATAATTTAACTAAAATGTAGCAACATTTTGATTAACACTCTTTGTCCAATACTTCTTAGATTCTATACTTAGGCAAGATTTAACCATTCTGAATTTAATATTGTTTCATCCCAAAAATGAAAATAGCTCATTGCACAGTTGCCTTAAACAAAATATTTTTAAAAATATATGTAATACCTGATAGAGTGCTGGAAATTTAATGAGCATGAATGAGTCTTATTTGCTAGTATTTTCTAATTAATGTTCATAATGACAATATCTCCAGTAGCAAAGCTCCAAGGAACACAATTTTTCTGGGTGATGGGTAGTAGGAGAGAGCCCAGGCTGTGGCAGCTGATCTTAAAGACTGAGCCAGCAGAGCACTTCTGGAACAGGACTTCCTGGCTGGAAGCAGGTCCAGCTCTCTGAGTAGATGTAGGTTTAATGCCTGAAATATGTTAGTACTCTGGCCAGATCCCAAGGAGAAAGCAAAGAAGACCACAAAACTGCTGCTAGGTCACCTTAAGCAAAGGATAATGGGAGTAAATAACCTTAAAAGCAAAAATTAAGAGGAAATTCAAACTCTAAATGGAGGCATGATTCGGCCTATTAGAGTGAAGGCAATGGAAGCACCATTCCTTCTGTGTTGAGTAAAGACTTCTATGTCAGAGGCCAAACGAAAAATTTTCAGCTATCACAATCACTGCAGGTACTACTTGGTTTATTCTCCACAGAGGTTAAAGTGTCTTTGTAAGAAAACAAACAAAACCAAACCAAAAGACATATTCTAAAGATAGATTCGAGCAGTAAAATGTATGTCATATTACTGAGGCACTAATAAATATTATTATTTGGGTTGAAAGTGGCTCATACATGTCTGTAATAATCTTCTATACTCACCCTCTTACCCACTTTCTTTCTCTAGAAATGGAGTTAAGATTGAAAAAGAGGTATAGGAAAGCTATGTAGAAGGAAGAAGGGAAGAAAACTATTATACATGTTAATAGCACTTTATTAAGTCCTGGACATTGGATCTGTTTCCTAAAACTTCTGAAATGTTTTCTTCTCAGCATTCTTAACAGTGTAAGAAGCTATTTTTAGAACAAATTTAATAGATAATGTTGACATTTAGAGAAAATGTAACTGGCATAATGTTAAGTGCTGAAGTTTGAAAGTACAAATGTTTAGAATTCAGACTGGGAGAGCAACTCAGTGGTAGAGTGCCTGCCTGGAATGTGTGAGGTCCTGGGTTCAATTTGTAGCACTGAAAAAATTAGTAATGCATACCATGTTTCTGATTGAAAAGACAGTATTATAAGTTTATAAAACACTTCCACTATATGTACACTAAGTAACATTGCAATCAGATTTTACAGCCATCTTAATTTAGCTAAGCAAAATAACTTTAGGGTATATATGAAAAAAAGAAGTATAAGAATTGCCAAGTAATTATTAAAAAGAATATCAGGGAATAAATTTCACAATTAGTTAATAAAACTTACAAAGCTGTAAACAGCACAATATGCTAATGGCATAAGAATAGATAAATGAGTGGTTCTGCAGTACAAAATCACTACATCTACAAAATCACATGGAAAAATAGATTATATACATAATACATATACATAATTAAATACATATCTACCCCTACCTCCTGCTATCTCTATTATCAACCCCCTATCCTATTACTACCTTATCTACTCATATCTTTATCTCTCTACCTGTCTCTATTTACATCACCTTTTTATCTCTCTTTGTATCTATTAGCTATTTATCTATTTCTGCCTATCATGTATTTATGTCTATCTATTGCTATGCATAAATATAAAGCAGGGAAAAAATTATACAAGATTGCAGAAGATTTGAAATTGACTGAAGTTTGATTACATAGAATACTTTCAATGTCTTTAAAGAAAACATATCAAAAAAATCAAAATAAATAATACAATAAAAAGTTTTGATAACATGATAATGACTTATTCCTAAAATACAAAGTTATCCTAATATTAAATACAAAAAAAACCCAGCTGAATTGTAAAATGTATAAAGGAGAAAAGCATGCAAATCAAAACAGAAGAAAAACAATTAGGAAAAATCCATATCAAAATAATTTAATCTCAAGAACACACATATTAAACAGTAATGAAATAACTCTTTATCTCCCAATTGACAAGGATGAAAAAATTGTTGACACTTACTAGAAGAATTGTGAAATTGTGAAATGTTACAAGCTTTAGGAAAGCCAGTTGGTAAAATATATTAATATACCCATCTTCTACACTTGGAAAGTAAAATGATAGTAAATTAAAATTGAAACTAACTACATACATGTTCTCTGAAATTATAGCAAAAATAATAACATCTTCATAACAAATATATTCATTTTGTAATCAGCAAAAAGCTAGGAACATCTTGAATTACCCAATAAGAAATAGACTAAACTGTAGAAAGCTTTATGAGATACAATTGTATAGCCATGATATATAATAATATAATAAATTAGATTACATTGACCTACATGTATGTCCATGATATATTATGTTAAAAAAGGAAAATTACAGAGGCACTTTTACAGTACCACCAAAAAAAGATTCTTTGTCTGTTTGTCTCTCTGTGTTATAAAAATGAAAACAAAAAAAAAAGTGAATGGCCATCTGTATACTGTAACTTCTAAATATTTTCTCTAACAGAGCAAATATTTAGAAATTACAGTATACAGTACTTTAGACTATATCAAACAATCTATTTGATGTCTTTACTTGTATATCAAATATTCTTATGTATAAGCTAGTTTTTTGCAGTGCAACAGATAGGCACAAAAATCTCCATGGCATAGGATTTATTGTGGAGATGTGGGTTGATTGAGGTTTAGGATTTTCTGGGGTTTACTCTGGGTTGTGATTTGGGTCTAGGCCTGCTCCACATATTTCTCATCCTTCTTCAAGGAGATGTTGTAATACATGTTTTTCTCATAGTAAAAAACGAGAGCATTAAACTCACCTTTCAAATCACATTTCCAAGCTCTCTTATCACATCTCCTAATACACCAGTGGCCAACAGGTCACATGGTAAGTCCAACTCTAAGACTATAAGAAGTACACCCTGATCACCATGAAGTGATAGCATAACTGTGGATATGGAATACTACCATGGGGAAGGGGGCTGGAAGAAAAAATCAAGGACAAACTCAAATCTATCACAGCATTTTAAAATTTAATATTTCTGAAACAAAACTCATACCCTTCTCTCCACCTATTACCCATCTCTTTGCAGCTTTCCCCATCGAGTAAATGGCAACATGATCCTCCAAATTCATGGGAATCATGTTCTGCTCTGCCATTCATTGTCCAGGTCAACAGACCCTCTTGGCTGTACCTATCAATTCTAGATAGAATTCCATTACTTTCTACCACCTGCACCACCATCTCACTGAACTAGGTTGCTTAACTGAATTACTGAGAACCTTTTAACTGGGCTACCTGTTTCTACTATTCTTCTAAATACTGTGCTATATTTGAAAAATAGCAGCTGGAATTGCTGCATTAAAACTTGAAATCATATTATGTCATTCCCTTTCACTCAGAATATCAACTGGATCCATTTCAGTGGCCAACAAGGTTTTCCTGAATGTGGAGGCATTGCTACCCCTCTCCCTATATTTATTCCACTCCAGTCTCACTGAACTCCTGTTGCTCTTCAAGCAAGCTCAGCACCTTTCCAAAGTCTGGTTTTTCTATCTTCTTTTTCCTGTGTACAGATTTTCTTCCCCCAAATTGTCACATCACCTCTTCTGGGAGACATTTTTTGATATCCTTACTCAAAATCATGGGCTTCCCTTCACAGGGGAGTGTACACAGTGATACTATGTACATTCCCTTTTTCTTCAGTTTTACCCAAGATATTTTATGGCATTTCTATCACTCTATATAATTTATTTGATTATTTTTATTGCCTTCTATTTAAAATGAAATATTACACCATATGAATGTCCATATTCTTTCCATGTAACATAGTTCTGCAATCATTTTCAAAAATGACAAAGTTGTGGAGTTCCAAATCAGTCACAATAACATAAAATTTAAAGCATTGTGTAATCTACAAAATCTATATGGAGAAGTTACTTGTGCAATAATGCCTAGCCTTTATTCTCTTTATTTTTGTTTAGTTTCTCTTCTTAACCCATAAACAGAAAATTCAGTACTCTATATAATTTTCCTTTTGCTAAAATTACATTTTCCCCCAAATTTCTAGGCCTTTACTTTGAAATATCTATTTGATTAAAACTGACAGAAGTTAGAAATGTGTTTTAAAAATATACATGCTCAGGCTAGAGAAGGTTTATGCCTTCTAAGCTTTTAGCACTGGCACAAATAAAAAATTACAAATGTTATTATTAATGCTATTTTATAGACTGAAGGAACAGCTTATTAGCTCTATAAGATTCTTGAGAGGGCCACATTTAAAATCCATGGATTACATTTAAAATCCAGTAATTAATCTCTTCTAGAGATTAATTTACACCTTCAGAGATCTCCCAAAATAATTCTCAGTCTTTATAAGATGTGCAAAAATTATCATAGAAGACCCAGACCCAGAGCAATTTGTGATAGGCATTGGACTGACTTGAAACTGTGATCCAGAGGGAAAACTCCACAACAGGAATTACTGATGCTGTAGATGATAGTAAAGTCAAAAGGGCAGTAAGTTATGAAGAATTATGCAGTCAGACTCAGAAGGTGGATCTCTCAAGTACCTGGACTAAAAGATGGCAACTGCCAGAAATCAATGCAGGTAAATGTAGAATACTGAATCTTGAGAAAGAAGAAAAAGAGGCAATTTTGGAAAAAGAAAAAAAAATTGCTGCAGCATATTGCCTCAAGAATACTTTTGGAAGTTATGGAAAATTTTTCCAAAGGGTGCAGTGCATTGTGCAATTCTTCAATAATGAAGCAAGATGGATGGTGGTGCATTTGTCCCTGAAGTGCCATATAAATTATGACACAGAGTGGTTTTCAGATGCTCTCTAGGGAAGTAACTGAATCTCGGGATTATGTTGCTGATATTATTAGCTATGTCTATGGACAAGCATGGGTACAGGCAAGAAAACAGACAATTGTAAAGGTACCAAAAATTAGAATTTAATTTTTTTTCACCATCTTTGTCAAAGTGATCTTGTGAATTCCCCATTGGCAATAAACCAAGTATCATTTTAAAGAGCTGGAATATGTGTTAATAATTTGGTTGTTAAAAAAGAATCAACATTAACTCAGTGAGACCCTGTCTCTACATAGAACACAAAATAGAGCTGGGGGTGTGTCTCAGTGATCGTGTGCCCCGAGTTCAATCCCGGTACCAAAAAAAAAAAAAAAAAAAAAGAATCAACATTTAGGGGAAGTTAATCCTCTAACTAAATACATCTTTCTCAAAATATTGAATTCAAAAAGGGACAACTTTTTTCTACTTTAGAAAAACATTATTTTGAAAACGATTCCTATGGAAAAACAATGGTTTCTATTTTCCCAGGTCCCCTCTTCTCCCTTCTCTTTTCTTTTCAATAGTAATTGATAGAAAAAAATTTTCTTTCTTTCTTTTCCTTAATTCTCTGTTGTCGCTTTTTACTAGCCACAAAAGATCCTCAAAACATATTTACTCTAGTTTCTATTTCTGACAAAATTAAATTTTGGGGATGTCTCTGACATAATGAACATATGATTAACATATTGGTGATTGCAAAAATTAATTTTACAAAATCAATAACCAGTAATAGCCTTATAAAAATCATTGCATTGCTCACTGTGTGCCAGGTATTATTTTCAGTGTTCTAATTAAAAATGTTAAGCAAGATTTTATGAGATAAATGATCCTATCAGCAAAAGTGGAAACTGAGGCTCAGAAAGAACAAAATAATAGGACTAGTGAGTGATAGAGATGAAGCTTGTGCTGCCACAGGTGTCTAAATTCAGAGCACAATTTAAACCCTATCATTCCACTGCCCCTGTAGGCCCTGCAAACTATAGCAAAATCATGTTCATTCATAGTTTTCAAAGTGACTTGGGGCATTTAGAAATAGCCATGCATTCTGTGGTCCTCTGATGAGTGAGGAACTGTACCAAGTCCTGGGAGAGAGATGGCATTCCTCGACTTCACCTCATTCTTCTCCTTTCTTTATATTTGTCTGTAAAATAAAATAAGAATATCTGAAATATTTCTCAAACAACTTGTAAAGAATATGTACAGCTTGCTCACTTCACAGATATTTTTCAAACTCGTATAACCTTTACAGCTTACTTTTTTTTTCTATTTTGGTGAATAAGAGACCAAA
Organism: Geosciurus inauris; assembly: GCA_004024805.1. NCBI lineage: Eukaryota > Metazoa > Chordata > Mammalia > Rodentia > Sciuridae > Geosciurus > Geosciurus inauris. Next base: position 26,576 of record PVHX01015688.1, read on the forward strand.
TTGAAGCTCAGTCCTCATCTTTGCCTCCTGATTGAGAATAAGGTAACTATACCTTCGCATTCTATCCACCAGAAAAGGCACATGCAACTTCATTTCAATAGTCACCTGAGAAACCATCGAAGATACATTGCCTTTAGGACAACAGGTAAGAAATGAGTGCAAAATTACTAAAGACATGACATCCTAATTAAAGGAGTCCTATATGGAAAGCTAGAGAAATTGTAGGCAAAATCAAAGTGATCGTGAAATCTTGTCTCTGCAGATGTCAATATCCTAGGAGCTGGTCCTTTAATTAGAATCTCCTTTTATTTCATTTAAGCTCAAGATAAAAGCTAACTGTAGTCACCTTACCCAGAAAGTTGCTCAGAACAAAAAGATGTATCCTGGAAAAAGAAAGTCAGGGTTGTAACAGCCCAGGTATATAAATATGTACATGGCCTATCATTTCCTGTAACAAATGGTATAAAGATATGCTGGTGACAGTGAAGGAGGTGTGTGGAGAGCCTGCTTTATCACCTGCCCCTGCCTGCGCTTCTGAGAAGCACTCTTTCCCATCCCAGCCCGGGGCCATCATTAGTCCTTGCACATGGAAGCAATGAAGGTGTCTCTTAAAGTAAATCATTGGAGGATTTTTATAATCTCAAATAAAATTTTCTAATATTTTTTTCTAAGTTTTCCAGGTTTAAGGTTTTAATCTTTTATTATTTATTGTGCAGCAGTTTTGAGGAGCATGGTGAGAAGCCCTGGATAAATAGTTGGATGGCAAAATATGTGCCATACAATGCTCTATTAAAAACTAATGATTTCTTTCTTTTTCATATTATCTCTGTTACATCCTCTGGTGGTTAAAAATTAATATCAGGTAGGTTTATAAACCTTTGGCTGTCAATCAGTGAAATTACTGATAAATATCCTTTGGAGATTGCATAGGAAAGAAAATTTGCATGTAAATTTTTCTTCAACCACCAGAAAGACCACAGGCAACCATTTCATCTGAACATATTTTCCAGTGTTTTTAAAAATAATATCAGAATAAAAAATTACATGTCAAAAAAGAAAGAAACAAAAACTCATATCTAATTCAAATGGCAACTTTGAAAATTAAGAGCAGATACTAATGAAACAGGTGCTGTGGAATAATATAATAGGAATATTTCCTACCATATTATTAATGAGGATTTGGTAAAACAAGTGATTGGCAAATAATTTTTTGGTGGAATTAATCAGAAAGGAATCAATCAGTTAAGGGAAAAGTATATTGCTTTACCTTCTGTTTTGAAAGTCTTTAAGTCTCTGCATTTATTGTTATATTTATTTCTGACATTAAGTAAAATTGATTTGCATCTGTCTGTTAAGACTTAAATACGAACTTAGAATATTATGCTGCCTAAAAGTGTCTGACCCTTGTCTAATGAATGAAGACCAGAAAGCAGACACATTCAGAATCAATATAAAGGGGAAGTCATGATAATTTTAAATCTCAAATTTGTATTCTTTTATGTTTCAGCATTCCTAAATCCAACATGCCTAAGAAGGAAGGCAGAGAAAGTCAGGAAGAAGGAAAGAAGACAAGAATGAAAAAAAGGAGGACAGCAAATTATTACTGCTGAATGTGTGGTAAGAACTGAAATAAATATAAATTGGCTCTTAGCCCTTTTGCTACTTCTTAACATAATTTTTAGTCCTATTTTCTTCAGTGTTTGCAACAATCATATATATTTTTTCAAGATAAGTATTATTCTTGCTTCTCCTGGACTGTGATTTTAAAAAGATTTATTCTAATTTTGTATTATGTATGCCATTTGGACCTTCAATTTATTTGTGGCACAGCAAGCTCTCTGCTGAGTGTACTGCTTGTCCTATAATTACTATCTTTCCACTGAGCGTTTTGTTCCATTATGATCTCCTAGAACATTTTATTCTCAAAAAGATGTAGCACAGACTGATTCTTTGTTTTAAGAATTCTCCTTTAACTTTCTGGGTTTTAAAATGTTTAAAATTATTTTTTGATAATAAAAAGTGAAGTGAAAAATCAGAACTAGGACATATTTTTAAATTCATGTCCAATTTTTCAACTTTTATTTTGGAAATGAAAATATAGAATGTAACTTCATACTTACAAATATCTTGTTCTTTATGTGCACTAATAATATGAATATGTGAATAGAAACAGATTTAGAAGATGTAAATACAGTTAGAAGATGTATTTAGTAATCAGGAGCACTTTTTGGTAAACTTTATTTTCTTAACTTTTTCTATGCAAGTTTTATCATGAATGCAGTAATACTGATTTTTAAAGACTACCAGTTCACATATAAGTTATTTTTCTCTGTGTAAGTAACAGTAACTTTAAGCAGTTATGAATACTTTGCTGGTAACCCCAAACCATCTTCATGATATTTTAAAAATGATCAACAAATTATTTGAAGAATTTATATTTCATTTCTAGCACATTTAAGTAATTTTAATTTTTACTAACATCGTATCTCGGTCCATGTGAAAGTGTCAAGCAAGACCTACCTATAGAAATAGTGTTTAAAATGCAATATACTTCTAAAAAGGGACTGGGGTAACTTACACAAGAGTAACAGGATAGTTACCAAGTTAAACAGAGAGGTCAAAACACATTCTTCAACAAAATACGTATGTCAAAAGAATTTACAGCAAGATCACATGATGAAGCTTTTCAATTTAGATTTAAATATAGATTTGGGTTTCCTGATTGCAAAGTCAAAATAGGAGTATATTTCTCATTTGACAATAAAGAAAACATCTTATCTCTGAAAAGAAAAAGTGGGGTACCCCTGTACAAATAATAAAGTAATATTGCCGCAAGGAAGACAGTTCTTAAAGCACAATATGAAAACAGAAAATTCCTAGATGTTTTTGGAAGAAGAGGGGGACATTATCACTTCCTATTAGTTTTTCAGGTCCATTCCCACTTTAAACTTAAGAATTTTGCCTGTAGTAGAGCAAGCAGTGCCTGCCTATGTGTAGTTCTTTGCCTGAAATGCAAAGAACTCATTCAGCTACATTTAGGTAGTCAATACTCATACCTGATGTCTCACCCCAAACTTCAACCCTTAACAGAAGGTCCCAAAGTATAATGATTTAGATATGAGAGTCCCCCAAAACCTCCTGTGTGAGACAATGCAGGAATTTTCAGAGGTGAAATGATCTGATTATGAGAGGTGTAACATTAATCAGTGGATTAATCAACAGATATAGATTAACTGGGCAGTTTCTGTAGGCATGCAGGGTGTGGCTGAAGGAAGTGATCATTGGAGTTGTGCCTTTGGGGTTTATAGTTTGCTCCTGGTGAGCACAACGGTCTCTCTCTGCTTCCTTGCTGGTAGGCCCCGACCTGCTTTCCTCCTTGCACCATAATATTCGGCCTCACTTCAGGACTAGGGGTATGGAGTCAGCTGACTACGAACTGAACCTTTGAAACCATGATCCAAAATCAACTTTTCTCCTCTACATTCTCCTCTACATACTCTCCTCTAAATTCTTGTCAGATCTTTTGGTCACAATGACAGTTACAATAAAAACTAAATAAAACACTAAGCATCCTTAAACTTTCTCATGGACCCAGACACTTTTCACTGTTGTTATATTTTATTTACTCCTTCCTGATAGGTTATTATTAACTCTCTGAAAGGGAGGATTGTCTTTGTTGATATTTTATTCCAACATGAGCAATGATACCTAGTAGACATTCAGTAAATCTTTGGTCTACAAATGAGTAAATTGGGGGTTGTACTGGGGAGTCTTTTCCTTCAGTGGTTTGAGGTAAAACAGTTGAGTGGGGGTGAAATGAACAAGGGGAAGAACAACACCACAGATGGAGAGGGATGGGGATGGTCTTAGGCTTAGAGCTCATATCGTTACCTATTTCCTTAAGCAACTCCCAATTGTTAAAAGTCAGTGCGGATATGATCCTTGAGAACAGAATTTGGTAAAGGATGAAAAAGAGTTTTGTTTAATCACATTTACAATGCTTAAGCTGCTTTGAACTTGAGACCTGAAGGAAAGAACCAGAGAATATCTTGATATGGCTCTGTTCTACAAAATGGACTTTTCATGGATTCATTCTTAATAGTGTCTTTATCATAGTTGTCTTTGAGGAAGCAATTCATATTTAGCAAGAACTGCTATTAATTTGTATTCTTGGGCATAGTCTTACTTTCTGTTTGTTCTGATGTTCCAAAATTGAAAGAAAAAAAAAATGCCTGCCATTTAATTATATTAAATCAGATATGTGAACAACAGAATTCTGGCGTCAAAGTCTGTATTAGCAAATTGTGCCAATTAAAAGCACACAGCAAGTACCATGCACTTTCCTTTTGCATTAGTGGCTTTTAAATCATATAGTGGCATAGTAACAAATACAGCTAGCATGATATGACTGTCACATTTTCCACACATTCATTTTTAGCTACTTTGCCTTTTAAAGAAAACATACAGTATGCTGTAGGCCTACACATAAAATGCTTCCCAAAATATAAGAGATAATTATATGCTTAAGGAGTAATATGCAAACACTCTTCTACAGATAATTATGAACACTTATTTCTCCACATGGGAAGCTAGCCAAGAAGTAAAGACATGCTGCACTTTGGGAAGTCATCCATTTTTAATACACAAGGCAGTGCCCCATCGAATACTGCAAGAAGAAAGCTATCAGATTTCTTGTGATCAAATGAATAACCAAAAGTAAAAGGAATCCTAAAATGACAATTAACATCAATCACACAGTGCCTCATTAAAAAATAATGCTATGAAAAAAAACTTCTATAAGAATAAATATTGGTGATCATCAAAAAACATCTAATATATTCTAAGATATTTGTATGTATCTTCCTTCAGAAATATACTTTACAAATCAATAGAAATTGAAAAAGGCAAATAGACTTGTATGAACTGTATTTTTAGATATCTTTATGCTCAGATTTTGATTAATTATGGTAAAGGGTGGTGGGTATAGCATTGAATGAAGATGTGTAATTAAAGTTGTTTTAGTCAACTTTTTTGCTGCTTGACCAAAAGACCTGATAAGAACAATTTTAGAGAAGGAAAAGTTTATTTGGGGCTCACAGTTTCAGAGGTCTCAGTCCATAGACAGCTGGCTCCTTTGCTCTGGGCTCAAGATGAGGCAGAACATCATGGTGGGAGGGTGTGGCAGAGGACTTTGCACCAGGGGAGGGGGGAAGGGAGAGAGAGAGAGGATGAGTGTGAGAGAGCACTCCCCTCATTATAGACAAAATAAAAGCTCCAAGGACACTCCCCAACAACCCACCTCCTCCAGTCACACCTACCTGCCTACAGTTACCACCTAGTTAATACTTATCAGTGGATTAATGCACTAATTAGGTTAAGATTCTAAAGAGATTTTAAAATTCTTTTATTTTAGGTAAAATTTACAGAGTTAAACTCAGATTTCAAGTATATACTTTGATGTGTTCGAATAAATTCATGCATATAAATAATTCACATCCCAAACAGATCACTGCCATGATTGAGAAAGTCACCTCATCTTCCCTTGCAATCAGTCTCACAACCCACAGGAAAACTGTGCCCTCATTTCCATCATTAAAAGTTCTTTGGTATGTTCTCAAACTTTAAGTAAATGGAACTATCCTGTATTTATTTATTTATGATCTGTTTTAGAGATATTTTTGAGAATTTTCTGTCTGGTTGCATGTGTCAGAAGATTATTTTTATTTATTTATTTATTTTACTTTATTTTGTTTTATTTTTCATATTTTTAGTACTGGGTATTGAACCAGGGGCACTTAACCACTGAACCACATACTCAGCACCCTCCTGCACTTCACCTTTTTCTACTTTGAGACAGTTGCTGAGGCTGGCTTTGCACTTGTGATCCTCCTGCCTCAGCCTCACGAGCTGCTGGGATTACAGGCACATACCACCATGCCTGGCTTAATTTTTTAAATTACCTGGTAATATTCATTAATTACAGATATTTTTCTCCCTTTCTTTTGGTACACATTTGAATTACTTCTGGTTTGAACTATTATCAATCAAGCTTCAATAAGAATATTTGGGTTTTGTGCAAGGTGAGAGATAGGGGTCTAACATAGACGTTCTCCAGAGAAATAGAAAAAGCACTCATAAAATTTATTTGGAAAATAAGAGGCCCAGAATAGCCAAAGCAATCTTCAGTGAGAAGAGTGAATCAGGAGGCATCTCAATACCAGACCTTATATCATACAACACAGGTATAGTACACAGGCCAATGCCCAAGACCACCTTCAGAGACTGCCGTGGGAGCCCAGCCAAGGACAGACCATAGAACACTAGCTACCAGTCACAGGGGAACCTAGACCAAGGGGAGGGACTGCCTCTGGAGATCCCTATGGGAGACCTGGCATAAGTGAGGCCCAGGACTGCCCCCAACTCTGGACCAGAATTCCTGCTGATCAGCAGGAGCAGAGGCCAAGGCCCAGGACCACCTTCGGGGACCACCATGAAAGCCCAGTCAAGGCCACTCCCACTGCCATCTTGAGTTACTTCCACTACCTCCACCACCATCTTTAGTAGCAGTAGTATCCATCTGGAGACACCTGCTGGGGTATGCAAGTGAACTCCAAGGTGAGATACAGGTAATCTGTAGTGTCAATACAAGATTATAGGATAGAAACCACAATACCTCAGATTGGCATTGCAAGAAATGAAGATAAATAATCAATGTAAAAAAGCAAGGGAACAAAGTGCTCCAAATAAACCTAGATACTACAATAATACAATCCATTGACAGCACAGTTGATGAAATGTCAGAGAAAGAATTCAGAATGTGTGTAATTAAAATAGTCTGTGAATTAAAGAATGACTTAAGCAAGCAAATACAGGCAAAAATTGATAACTTCAACAAAGAAATAAGAGAGCAAATAAAGGCAACCATCAATCACACCAATGAAGAGATAATGGAACAAATACAGGTAGAAAAATATTACTTTAAGGAAGAGCTAGAGATTGTGAAGAATAAGAGGCCCAGAATAGCCAAAGCAATCCTTAGCAAGAAGAGTGAAGCAGGAGGCATCACAATACCAGACCTTAAACTATACTACAAAGATATAGTAACAAAAATGGCATGATACTGGCACCAAAATAGACATGTAGACCAATGGTACAGAATAGAAGACACAGAGACAAACCTACTTAAATACTGTTATCTTATACTAGACAAAGGTGCCAAACACGTATGTTGGAGAAAAGATAGCCTCTTCAACAAATGGTGTTGAAAAAACTGGAAATCCACATGCAGCAAAATGAAACTAAATTCCTTTCTCTTACCATGCACAAAATTCAACTCAAAGTGGATCAAGGACCTGGGAATTAGATCAGAGACCCTAAGCCTAATAGAAGAAAAAGTAGACCAAAATCTTCATCATGTCGGATTAGGACCATACTTCCTTAACAAGACTCCTATAGCACAAGAAGTAAAATCAAGAATCAATAAATGATATGGATTCACCCTGAAAAGCTTCTTATCAGCAAAAGAAACAATAAATGAGTTGCACAGAGAGCCGACATTCTGGGAACAAATTTTTGCCACATGCACATCTGATAGAGCACTAATCTCCAATATATATAAAGAACTCAAAAAACTTAACATCAAAAAAAACAAACAAACAACGCAATCAATAAATGAGCTAATGAGCTAAACAGACACTTCTCAGAAGAAGATATGCAATCAGTCAACAGACATAGAAAAAAGGTTCAAAATCTCTAGCAATTAGAGAAATGCAAATCAAAACAACTCTAAGATTTCATCTCACACCAGTCAGAATGGCAGTTATCCAAAATACAAACAACAATAAGTGTTGGCGAGGATGTGGGGAAAAAGGCACACTCATGCATTGCTGGTGGGACTGCAAATTGGCACAACCTATCTGGAAACCAATATGGAGATTCCTTAGAAAACTTGGAATGGAACCACCATTTGATCCAGCTATCCCACTCCTCAATCTATACCCAAAGACTTAAAAACAGCATACCACAGTGACACAGACACTTCAATGTTTATAGCAGCTCAATTCACAATAGCTAAACTGTGGAGCCAACCTAGATGCCCTTCAATAGATGAATGGATGAAGTAACTATGGTATATACACACAATGGAATATTACTCAGCAATAAAAGAGAAAAAATGATGGCATTTGCAGGTAAATGGATGGAGTTGGAGAATATCATGCTAAGCAAAGTAAGCCAATCCCAAATAACCAAATGCCAAATGTTATCTCTGATAAGTGGATGCTGATTCATAATGGGGGAGAGGACACAGGAAGAATGGAGGAAATTTGTTCAAAGGGGAGGGAGGGGAGAAGGGACATGGGGACAGTAAAGATGATGGAATAAGATGGACATCATAGCCCTAGCTTCATGTATGATTGTATATATGATGTGATTGTACATCATATACAAGCAGAGAAATGAAAAGTTGTGCTCCATTTGTGTACAATGAATCAAAATGCATTCTGCTATCATGTATACCTAAGTAGAATGTTATTAAATAAATAAATTAAATAAATAAATAAAGTGAAGTATATACTGGAAAAACCCCCACAGCTATAGTAACCAAAACAGCATGATATTGGCACAAATCATGATATTGGCACAACAGCATGAATATTGGCACATCACATGAAGGCCAGTTGCACAGAATAGAAGACACAGAGATAAACCCACATAAATACAGTTATCTCATACTAGACAATGACACCATAAACATACATTGGGGAAAAGATAGCCTCTCCAACAAATGGTGCTAGGAAAGCTGGAAATCTATATGTAAATGAAATTAGACCCTTATCTCTCACTTAGCACAAAATGTAACTCAAAGTCCATCAAGGACCTGGGCATTAGACCAGAGGCTCTACACCTACTAGGAGGAAAGGATGGCCCAACTCTCCATCATGTCGGCTTCAGAACTGAATTCCTCAACAACACTCCTAATATGCAAGAATTAAAATCAAGAACCAATAAGTGGGATTGTATCAAACTAAACAGCTTCTTCACAGCAAAGGAAACAAACAAGAATGTAAAGAAAGAGTCTAGAGAATGGGAGAAAATCTTTGCTACCTGCACCTTATATAGAGCATTATTCTCCAGGATGTATAAAGAACTCAAAAAACTTACACCAAAAACAACAACAACAACAAAAACAAAAACAAAAAAACAAAAAAATGAAAAGAAAAGAAAAGAAAGAAAGAAAAAGAAAAAAGAAAGAAAGAGAAAAAAGAAAGAGAAAAAAGAAAGAAAACACAATCCAATCAGTAAATGGTCGACGAACTGAACACATACTTCACAGCAGAAGAAATATGGTTGGTCAACAAATATATGAAAAGATGTTCCACATCTCTAGCAATTAGAGAAATAAAAGTTTACACTGGGATTTCATCTCACTCTAGTCAGAATGGCAATTATCCAGAGTACAAGTAAGAATAAGTGTTGGCAAGGAGGTGGGGAAAATGGTTCACTCATACATTGCTGGTGGGACTGCAAATTGATGAAATCAGCCTGGAAAGCAGCATGTAGATTCCTCAGAAAACTTGGAAACTTGGAATGGAACATCCATTTGATCCAGTTAACCCACTCCTCAGTGTATACCCAAACTTAAAATCAGCATACTATAGTGATCAATGTTTATAGCAGTTCAATACAATAGCTGAACTATGGAACCAGTCTAGGTGCCCTTCAACAGATAAATGGATAAAGAAAATATGGTACATATGCACAATGGAATATTACTCAGCCATAAAGAAGAATAAAATATGGCATTTGCCAGTAAGTGGATGGAACTGGGGGCTATCATGCTAAGTGAAATAAGCCAATCCCAAAAAATCAAAGGCTGAATGTTCTCTCTGATATGTGGATATTAAATGACAATTAGCAGGGGTCGGGGGAAGGAAGAATAGCAGTTCACTGGATTAGATAAAGGGGACTGAAGGGAAAGGAGGGGAAATGGGAATAGTAAAGACAGTAGAATGAATTGGACAGAATTTTCTTATGTTCTTATATGAATACATGACCAGTTTAACTCCACATCATGTACAACTATAAGAATGGGAAGTTATATTCCATATATGTATGATATATTAAAATACATTCTACTAAAAATTAAACATTAAAAAAACAAAAAATATATTTGTATAAGTTTTATGTGGATTTATATTTTGATTTTCTTTGGGCAATTACTGTGAGTTGAAATTCTAGGTATCAAGGAAAGTGCATTTTAAGAGACTGCAGAACAGTTTCCCAAGTTTGGGTTAGTTTATATTCTCACCACCAGTGTAAAAGGAATCCAGTGGCTCCACCTCCTTGCCAACATGTGTTTTTTCATGTTTTTAGAAGTATATTATTGTTCAATTTCCAAATATTGAAGGCTTTTCTAGTTATCTTTCTGTTACTCATTTCCAGTTTTATTCCATTATGGCCTTTTAGAAAGCATGTTTTATGTGATTTATGTTATTCCATAAATGAGGGTTTGCTTTATAACATAGAGCATTATTTTGTATATTCTGTATGTTGATTTTTTGTCCTGCAATGTTACAGAATTCATTTATTAGTTCTAACAGACTTCATTATTATTGATTCTTTGGATTTTTGCTCTATGTGATCATGTCATCAGCAATAATAAATAATATAAGTATAAATACAATTTGTCCTTTACGATTTTTTTCTTTTTCTTGACTAAATGCTCTACTTCAAACTTCTAGTACTATGTTGAAAAGTAGTGGCTAGAATAGACATCTTTACATTCTGACATGTCCTAGAGGAAACGTTTTCAGTTTTTCCTGAATGATTACCATGTTATTTGTGGATTTTTCATAAATGGCCACTATCATGTTGTAGTAAGTTCCTTCTATGACTATTTTATTGAGAATTTTAATTTATGAGTTGTATTGAATGTTTTTGCTTACTTTTCTGCATTTATTGAGATGATGATATGAATTTTATCTTTCATTTTGTTAATGTGGGTTACCACATTGATTTGCAGGTGTTGAACCATCCTTGTTTGCCAGGGATTAATCTCACTTGGTTTTGGTTTATGATGCTCTATGGTGCTATTGAATTGATTTGATAGCATTTTATTGAGATCTTTTTCATGGATATTCATCAGCATATTAGTCTTTAGTTTTCTTTTCTTTGTTTGGATTTTGTACTAGGATGATCCTGGCTTCATAAAATGAGTTTAAAAGTGTTTCCTCTTCTATTTTTAAAAATATCTTAAGAATTGGAGCCGGGCGCGGTGGGGCAAGCCTGTAATCCCAGATTTTAGGGAGGCTGAGACAGGAGAATCACGAGTTCAAAGCCAGCCTCAGCAACTGCGAGGCGCTAAGCAACTCAGTGAGACCCTGTCTCTACATAAAACACAAAATAGGGCTGGGGATGTGGCTCAGTAGTCGAATGCCCCTGAGTTCAATCTCCAGTGCCAAAAAAAAAAGAAGAAGAAGGATTGGAGTTAATTTCTTGACTGTTTGGTAGAATATGAAGCCATCAGGTCCTGGGCTTTTATTTAATGGGAGGTTTTTAATTCCTGATTCATCTCCTTATTTGTTACTGGTTTTTCAGGCTTTCTACTCTTTGATTCAATTTTGGTAGATTCCATTTCTAGAAATTTTTCCATAACTTCTAGGTTACTAAATTTATTTGATACAGTTGCTTATAATTGCCTCTTATGATCCTATTTATCCTGAGGCCTTCATTATAATGTCACTTCTGCCATTTCAGTTTTTTCTTTTTTTTTTGTACTGGGGATTGAACTCAGTGGTACTCAAACTCTGAGCCACATCCCCAGCACTATTTTGTGTTTTATTTAAAGACAGGGTCTCACTGAGTTGCTTAGCACCTTGCTGTTGCTGAGGCTGGCTTCAAACTCACAGTTCTCCAGTCTCATCCTCTCAAAGTGCTGGGATTACAGGCATGTGCCACCATGCCCATTTCTATTTCAGTTTTATTTATTTGACTTTCCTGTTGTTGTTGTTTTTAAAATTATTCTAGCTAAAGTAGTTTCTAAAATTTTGTTTTATCTATTTAAGTAATCAACTCTTAATTAGGTGATATTTTCTATTGTTTTTCCATTCTTTGTTTGACTTGTTTTGCTCTAATCTGTATTATTTTTAATCCCTTGCTAATTTGGGGCTGTTTGTTCTTTTTCTAGTTCTTTGAGTTATAACATTAAATTGTTTATTTTAGATAGGGACTAATTGCTATAAACTTTCCTGTGATTACTGCTTTTAGTGTGTTTCATAGATTTTGGTATGATATATTTTCATCATTTGTCTTGAGAAACTAAATATCTTTTAATTTCCTCTTTGTCTCGATGATTGTTCAAGAGTATGCTTTTTAGTTTCTCTGTATTTATGAATTCTATTTTCTTTTTTTTTGGCACCAGGGATTGAACTCAGGGGCACTCAACCACCGAGCCACATCCCTGGCCCTATTTTATGTTTTATGTAGAGACAGGGTCTCACTGAGTTGCTTAGCGCCTCGCCATTGCTGAGGCTGGCTTTGAACTTGTGATTCTCCTGCCTCAGCCTCCCAAAGTGCTGGGATTACAGGCGTGAGCCACCGCACCCGGCTATGAATTCTATTTTCTTGATGTTATTGATTTCTGGTTTCCCAGTGTCCTTCTATTATGGTTGAAAATGTATGTCGCATGATTTTGTTTTTTAAATTTGTTTCAATTTATTTTATAATCTAATGTGATTTATCCTAGAGAAATGTTTTATGTTCACTGAAGAAAGTATGCTTTTGTCGTTGGGTGGGAAATTTTGTACGTATTTGTTTGGTCCATTTAAGTCTGCTATTATTTCGTGTGGGGTGGGATATTACCAGGGATTGAACTCAGGGGCACTCAACTGCTGAGCCACATCCCCAGCCCTATTTTGTGTTTTAGTTAGAGACAGGGTCTCACTGAGTTGCTTAGTTTCTAGCTGTTGCTGAGGCTGGCTTTAAACTCGTGATACTCCTGCCTCAGCCTCCTGTGCTGCTGGGATTACAGGTATGCACCACCATGCCTGGCTTAAGTCTACTGTTATTTTAATGGATTTTATCTCTGGATGCTCAATTATTTTAAGTGGGTTATTGAAATTCCCTTTTATTTTATTGCTGTCAATTTTTCCCTTCAGATCTGTAAATATTTGCTTTATATATTTAGGTGCTGTGATATTGGTGATATATATTTTACAATCATTATATCTTCCTGTTGAACTGATCCTTTTTTTATCAGGTAATACTTTATTTGTCCCTAGAAAAAGGTTTTAATTTTCAGTCTATTTTGCCTGGTATAAATATAGCTATTCTGCACTCTTTGAGTACTACTTACAATAAATATTCTTTTCTTTTTACTTTCAGACTATGCATACATTCAAATCTAAAGTGAATCTCTTATGGACAGCATATTGCTACATCTCATTTTTTTAACTCATTTGTTCTTTTCATGTCTTTTGATTGGGGAGTTTAATACATTAACTTACTAATGCCATTTTGCCTATTGCTGTCTTTTTTTTTTTTTTTTTTTTGCATCTACTTTGCCTCTCTATTCTTCTTTTAAAGCATTTTTCTGTTATTTGGTGATGGTTTGGTAGTGATTTGCTTTGATTCTTTTTATCTTTCATGTATTTATTATGTAAATTTCTTTGTGGTTAGCTTGAAGCTTATAGAGAATATCTTATAACTATTTATTTTAAGTTGATCCACACTTCAGTCATACCAAATTCAATCCTTTCATTTTTCTCACTCATACATTATTTTTGTAGTCAGAATTTGTTTCTTTATATGTTATGTATTTACTTAAAATTTTTATGTTTCCTTTTATGTTGCAGCTGATAGTAATTTTCATACCACTATTACATTTAACAATGTAATTTTTTTGTATTTGCCTATTTATTCTTCATAAGTATTTATTCTTATGCTTTTGTCTTGCTGTTTAGCATACTATCATTTTAATTGAAAGAACTCACATTAACATTTGTTGTAAGGCAAGCAAGTCCAAGCAAGGTAGAAAACCTTCTACATTTTTGTTTTGCCAGGAAGATTTTCTCTCTCTTTCATTTTTAAAGGCTAATCGTATTCTTTAGAACTCTTTGATTGTAAGTTTTTATTTATTGTTGTCTTTTGTGAGGGGAGGGGATGTCAAGCTTTGGGTTTTGGTTTCTTTTCAACATTTTAAATATATCATCTGACTCTCCCCTGGTTTCCAACTCTTGCTGAGACATCTACTCATCATTTACAAGGATTTCCTTTTATCATATCAGTCATTATTCTCTACTTTCAAAATTTTCTCTTTATCCATCACTTTTGATAATTTGATTATAATGTGTCTCAGTAGTCTTTGAGTTAAACTTAATTGAAGTATTTTGAGCTTCATGAATTTAAATGTCTAGTTTTTTCAAATTTTTGAAAAATTTCAGCCATTATTAGTTTAAATAATCTTCCTGCCCCTTTCTTTCTTATCTTCCTCTTAGACACCCACAGTGCAAATTTCTAGTTTACCTGATGGTGTCTCATAAGTTCCGTTGTCATTTCTTACTCTTTTTCTTTTTTTTTCTCTGACTAGATAATTTCAAACGCCCTATCTTCTAAGCTGCAGATATTTTCTTCTTGATTAATTAATTAATTCTTCTTGATTAATTAATTAATTTTCTCCTCCACAATTTGTTTTTTATAAATTAATTGTTGAACTTGTCATTTTGTTTGTATATGTTTTCTTTATCTCACTAATTTATCTATCTCTGTTCTCTTGCAACTTGTTGAACTCTGTTTAAACTAATTATTTTGAAGTCTTTGGTAATTCATACATCTCCATTTCTTTGAGATTAGTTACTGGAAATTTATTGTTTTCCTTTGGTAATATCACCTGTTCCGTGTAGTTTTGTGCTGACTTCTGTGCATTCGAAGGTGTAATCATTCTTCCAGATTTTAGGAATTGGCTTCAGTGAGGAGAGATCTTGACCCACAGTGGGAAGGAGTGCAGATCTCAGGGGATGGTGTCATAGCCGTAGGGAGTATGGGAAGCTCTATCATCTGAGATCAGTGTCAGTGAAATCTGCAGAGGTCTTTCACAGTAAAAGGTAAAATGTTCGTGGTGGTAGCTGTGGCTGCTGGGGTCTTTGATCACAAAGTCTGCCAGTGTCTTCCTGCTCTACTGTGTGTCTCTGGGGGAAGTTGCAGTGGAGGAGGTCCTTTTCAGCACTTGAATCTGTGTTGTGAACGCACATGCTATGGGTCAACACCAGGGTTTAAGATGTGTGTGTGTGTGTGTGTGTGTGTGTGTGTGGTGGCAGCACTGCTAGATGTCTGAGGGGGATATGCTAGGTCTAGACTTTGTGGTGAGCAGTGGTGGTTCCTACTTCAGAGGACTCAGCATCTCTGTCAGCCATTATCAGTGCTGTGAAAACTGCAAGGGAGTTTGGTAGCAAAAGGTGTGCGTCCACAGAAGAGGCGAGGGCTCCTGATATTTTTGGTGGCAAAGCTTGCTGAGGACTTCTTGCTTTCAGTCACTTTTCAGTGACTTTCAGGTGACCTAGCATCCCTTTTTATGCTGACCTGTGCTGGGTTGCAGGGTGGGCTGATGCAGGTAAAACACTTCATACTCTTTTCTATGCAGCCATCTTTGCTTTTGTGCCCACTGGGTTCTTGCAACTTCTTTACTGAAATCCTGAGTTTTCCTGGAGTTGATTTTGTTCATAGATAATTGTTAAATTGTTCTGTGAGACACATATGGACTGGAACTTTATACTCTTCCATCTTGAGTTTATCCATCCAGGTAATGGTTTTGTTATTGTAATTGTTTTTTTCAGCACTGGGGATCAAACCCAGGGCCTTGCACTTGCCAGGCAAGTGCTCTACCACTGAGCTACACCCTCAGCTCACACTTTTTAAATTTTTTAAATCCAATCTGAAAATCTTTGCTTTTAACTTGTGTATTTACACTATTTATATTTAAAGTGGTTACTACTGTGGTTTTATTAAAATATACCATATTACTAGCTGTTGGTTATTCTATTTACTCTTTGTTTTTAATTCATTTTTTCTCTTTTGTCTTTTTTAATTGAACGTTTTTATAATTTTTATTTTATCTTATCTTTTCTATAGTCATTATTTATGTTATTGAAATTAATGATTTTCCTGATAGTTTAAGTTCAAATATTATACCAGTTCACATGTAAAAAGTCTTTTAAATTAATATTTTACCAATTCCTTACTCTCATTATTTGTCCTATTTATTGTTTTAGATTTACAAATTCTATAAACACATGATACACTGCTACTAGATTTCTTCCTGTTATTATCAGAGCATTTAAAAATTTAAAAACTTGCAAATTTAATTTATCTTAATTTTATTTCTTTTCAACACACTTCATTTCTTTGCATGAATCTAGATTTATTACTTCATATTTTTCATGCCTGAAGAACTTTCCTTAATATTTCTAAATTTATTTTTAAGCATATCACTAAGAATAAACTTGCTCATTTTTTGTCTAAGAAAATTCTTATTTTTTCTTAATTTTTGAATGATAATTTACTAGGTATAGATGTATGAGTTGACAATCCTGTTTCCTCATAGTGCTTGAAAGACATCAATCCATTCTATACTTTTTGAATTGTTTCTAATGAGAGGTCCACTATAATTCTTATCTTTTTTTTTCTCTGTAGATAATATATCTTCTTTCCTTGGTTGAAGTTTGTGTGTGTGTGTGTGTGTGTGTGTGTGTGTGTGTTTGGCTTTTAATAAATAGAGTATGATATACATAGTATTTTACCTTCCCACCCAATCCTACCTAAACTTAAATTTTTGGTTTTATGTCCTTTAAAATGTTTGAAAAATTCTTAGCTATTACTTTTCTAATAACCTTTCAGTCTCATTTTCTTTCTTCTTCTAAGATCCTGATTTTCCACATATTAGACTGTTTTATATTGCCCCCACAGTTCTTGAATGATTACTCTTTTTTAGGCAGAGTTTGCTTTTTTTTTTTAGGTAGAGTTTTGATAGTAGCTTATGTTTTGCTCCCTCAACAAGTACCATAAATGGAGTTCTCTTAAATGTCCTGTCTTCTCTGTGAGTACTTGTGAGGTTTATGGAGAAAAAAAAAAAAAAAAGTTACAGGCTACAAACCTACCTAGATATGCAGCCATAAACAATTTTATACTCTCTAATCAATACACATTTAGCCTTTATTGATTCATTTAAAAAACTTTAGTTGAATTTTCTTACCAACTTATATGGCATCGGATGATATTTTACCTAGGTAAACACATGTTTTATATCCATAAAGTTTTTTACCTGAAATTCAAGTTCGCTAATAGATTGAAAAAACTCTTTAATATACAGTTTGACAAGATTTTTTTCATATTTAATTTATTTATTTGTTCTATTTAGGCTTACATGATAACAGTGCAATTTGATTCATTGTACATAGAGAGAGGATAACATATCAATTCTCTAGTTGTAAGTTGTATAGAATCACAACATATATGCAGTCATACATAAAGTTAGGGCTATGATGACCATCATATTCCACCACCTTTACTGTCCCCATGCCCCCTCCCCCCTTACACCCCTGTGAACAGAGACCATTGTTCCCATGGCCTTCCCCACATTATGGATCAGCATCTGCTTATCAACGAGTACATTCGGCATTTGGTTTTCTGAGATTGGCTTACTTCACTTAGCATGATATTCTCCAACTCCATCCATATACCTGCAAATGCCATAAATTTATTCTCTCTTACTGCTGAGTAATATTCCATTGTGTATATATGCCACACTTACTTCATCCATTCATCTATCAAAGGGCATCTAGATTGGTTCCACAGTTTAACTGTTGTGAATTGAGCTGCTATAAACATTGAAGTGGCTGCAGCACTGTAGTACGCTGTTTTTAAGTCTTCTGGGTATAGACCGAGGAGTGGGATAGCAGGCTCAAATGGTGGTTCCATTCCAAGTTTTCTAAGGAATCTCCATACAGCTTTCCAGATTGGTTGTACCAATTTGCAGTTCCACCAGCAATGTATGAGCGTGCCTTTTTCCCCACAACCTTGTCAACACTTATTGTTGTTTGTGTTCTTGATAATTGCCATTCTGACTGGCATGAGATGAAATCTTAGGGTAGTTTTGATTTGCATTTCTCTGTTTGCTAGAGATATTGAACATTTTTTCATATGTTTGTTGATGGATTGTATATCTTGTTCTATGAAGTTTGTGTTCAGCTCTTTGGCCCATTTATTGATTGGGTTGTTAGTTTTTTGGTGTTAAGCTTTTTGAGTTCTTTGTATACCTGGAGATGAGTGCTCTATTGGATGTGTGTGTGACAAAGATTTGTTCCCAGAATGTCGGCTCTCTGTTCACTTCATTGATTATTTCTTTTGCTGAGAAGAAGCTTTTTAGTTTGAATCCAACCCATTTGTTGATTCTTGTGCTATAGGAGTCTTGTTAAGGAAGTATGATCCTAATCCAACATGATGAAGATTTGGGCTTATTTTTTCTTCTATTAGGCATTGGGTCTCTGGTCTGATTCCCAGGTCCTTGATCCACTTTGAGTTGAATTTTGTGCATGGTGAGAGATAGGGGTTTAGTTTCAATTTGCTGCATGTGGATTTCCAGGTTTCCCAGCACCATTTGTTGAACAGGCTATCTTTTCTCCAGTGTATGTGTTTGGCTCCCTTATCTAGTATAAGATAACTGTATGTAAGTGGGTTTGTCTCTGTGCTTTCTATTCTATACCAAAGGTCTACATGTCTATTTTGGTGCCAGTACCATGCCATTTTTGTTACTATAGCTTTGTAGTATAATCTGAGGTCTGGTATTGTGATGCCTCTTGCTTCACTCTTCTTGCTAAGGATTGCTTTGGCTATTCTGTGTCTCTTATTCTTCCAAATGAATTTCATGATTGCCTTTTCTATTTCTATAAGGAATGACATTGGGATTTTAATTGGGATTGCATTGAATCTATATATCGCTTTGGGAAGTATGGCCATTTTGACAATATTGATTCTGCCTATCCAGGGGCATGGGAGATTATTCCATCTTCTGAGGTCTTCTTCAGTTTCTTTCTTCAGTGTCTTGTAGTTTGCATTGTAGAGGTCTTTCACCTCTTTTGTTAAATTGATTCCCAAGTATTTTTTTTTCTTTTTTTTTTTTTTT